>APFE031110239.1:1711-23986 GCA_000404065.3 Pinus taeda | reverse complement strand
AATATTCAATTAAATAATACAATTTAATTACATCTCTCCCAATCTAAATTGCTTATTAGCATAATTCACTACCACCATATGTCTTGCATTTTTTAACAACGTTGTAACATGCGGATTAATTTCCTTTTTGGTGCACAATCTCTGCCTTTTAGGATGATATGGTGCAGTGGCCCAACCCCATACGGTGCACTGGCCCAACTGCTACAGATCATTACAACAAATTAAGAAAAACAGAGAAGATGAAAGGTTTTACAAACCAACATATTTTCCAAGCACTGGCCCAACCCCTACAAATCATTACGACAAATTAAGAATAACAGAGAAGATGAAAGGTTGTACAAACCCGCATAACTTTCAAACAACTAATCCAACATTAGTACCTTAACTTTTTCATGACGATATCATATTGAGAATGTTTGAAAAATGGTGGAAAATGTGGGCACTGACTATCTCTCTTCTGCGAGGGTGATGCAGAAAGAGTGATAAGATTTCACTATTTTGAATTTTTTTTGTTAAATCAGAAAAACCAATATTAATGGAGATATTGGTATTTTTTACTAAATTTTGTGAAGTGACTAAATGTAACTTTAACCATTCACCTTAAGATGTTTTTTATAATATAATTTCCTAATTCTATTTAATATCTTCATTATCATAAAAACCAACCTATATCCATCTTAACTCCACTTCTACCACTCTTGGAGGGATGAAATCTATTTATCCCTCTTAGCACTTGTTAGACCCATAATTAAGATGGATCTAAGCTGATAGAATTTCCCCTTTAAATAGTCTATGCTCACATGATTACCATGATATTACCATGGGTCAATACCATGGGTTATCATAAACTTGGAGCTTAAAAACTACTATTAGTAATTTATAAAAATTAATAATATTAATAATTGATTTTTATTTTATTATTTTATTTTAACCAAATTAAAATGCTTAAGTGACATTAAATTACAAGATCCATTTTTACCCTTGATCTACCAAACCCGAGGATCAAATATTTTTTCACTCTATACTAGTTTTCATATCATGATATTTGATCCCTCCCGGGGCTTAATAGATCTAGAGTAAAGATGGATCTACGTTGGTTTAATTCCCCCCTTTAAATAGCCTACATTCCACGTGAATACCATGGGTCAATACCATGTGCCATTTTTATTTATTTATTTAATAACGGGTTAATAATGTTTTTTTGCATGGTATTAATAATAATTTAGCCCATGGTATTTGGCCCATAGTATTTATCCCATAGGCTTCACCTAAATATAACACATTTTTTGAGTGCTCTTAAATATAATGTGACTTCTTGAGTAAATCTAAAAAAATCTTTGTTTATTTACCATACCTCTCATTTATTTATATATATTTTTAATTTACCATACCTCTTTTATAAATATGGTATTTGGCCCATAGGATTCACTTAAATAAAACCTATTTTTTGAGCCTTCTTAAATAAAAATAGGGTTATGGACTAAATATAAAAGGAGGTTTTATTTATTTACCATACCTCTAGCTTACTTATATTTATATTTATTTACCATACCTTTGCAGTAAGTATAAAAAGAGGCTTTATTTATTTACCATACTCCACTTTATTTTTATTTTTATTTATTTACACATAAATATAAGGTGACTTATGGAGTAAATATAAAAAAATGTTTTCCATTATTCTTTATACGATTATGACTCAACAAATGCAAACTTGGAATATGGCAAGAACATTATTCAATCTTTAAATAAACATGAAAATAAGAGACTTAAATTTTTAAATAAAATGAATTATTCTTTTGTGACTATTTGTTCCAAGAAATAAGGTCATTTTCTTGAATTTAACCCCAATACCATGAAATATGGGAAAATGAAAGAAAAAACCTTTTTTACACTGAATGTGGAGGGTGAAATAACTATCATAAATACCTATTCTTGAAAATTAGGGTGAATGGAAGGTTGTAACTCCTGATTTCAAGGGCTAAATTTACTTTTTTTACTCTCTCCCTTAAAATAAGGTGGGCTAACCTCCATACTTAATTTTTAAATAAAATAAATTTGAGGCAATTTGTAACAATGTACTGTGATACAAAATATTCTCCCAATAAAAATTTAAAACCCCTTAATTTCACCCAAGGGTGAAAATTCGCCCATAAAATTTTCCATGGGCTCTGGTGGAAAACTAGATAGAGAAGAAGATAAAGGTGCTGAGGACAAATAACAGTGGAGAGTTTTGGAGCAAGGAATTTGAAGAATTTTGTAAGAAGTGTGGTATAGCACGACATAAGACTACTCCATACACACCTGAGAAAAATGGAGTTGCAAAAAGAATGAACAAGACATTGATGGAAAGGGCAAGAAGCATGCCCAGTGGTGTTAGGTTAGGATAGGAATTCTGGGCAAAGGAATTCAAGATAGTATGTTACCTGGTCAACAGATCACGTTCATCAGTGTTAGAGAAGAAAACTCCACAAGATGTATGGACTGGTAAGAAACCCTCTCTCTCACATCTAAGGGTATTTAGATGTGATGCATATGCACATGTTCCAAAGGAGAAAAGAACCAAGCTGGATAGTAAATATGAAAAGTGGATCTTTATTGGGTGTAAGCATGGTTTAAACAGTCATAAGCTTTGGAACCCAGTAACAAGGAAGGTTGTGTACAGCCGAGATGTCGTGTTTAGAGAGGTGAAAAATGTTATTAAACATGAACTCCCATCAAAGGAACTTAAGAAGATAGAGTTTGAGCTAAAGAAGAAAAAATCAAACTCCATAGTAGAAGAGGAATCAAAAGATGAAGAAACACAAACTCCATTGTGAGAAGATTAGTTTGAGAAAGAAGGCAACCAGAAAGGTATAGTCCATATGCTTTCTCTTCAAATTTTCCTTTATCTATTACTAATGGTGATCCTAGAACTATGAAGGAAGCAGTAGATTCAGAGGATGACAAACTCTGAAAAAAGGCCATAGTTGGTGCAATGGCATCTCTGAACAAAAATGACGCTTGGGATCTGGTGGAGTTGTTGGCTAGAAGGAAACCCATTGGAAGAAAATGGTTGTTCAAGAAGAAGGCAAATGCAGAAGGAAAGGCGGAGAAATACAAATCTTGGTTGATAGAAAAATGTTATTCCCAGGTGCCAGGAATTGATTTTGGTGATATTTTTTCTCCTGTTGCCAAGGTAGCTCCTATTAGATTACTTTTATCTATTGTTGTTGCTTTTGATTTTGGGGTAGAATAGATGGATGTGAAGACAACATTTCTTCACGGGGATCTGCAAGAGGAGATCTACATGAAGCAACCTGAAGGCTTTGCAGTGAAGGGTAAGAAAGAAATAGTATGCAAGTTAAAGAAGACTCTATATGGGCTAAAACAGTCACCAAGGATGTGGTATCAAAAATTTGATACATTTATATGGGGACTTGGCTTCACCAGAAGCAAAGAGATCACTGTGTGTATTTTAAATTAATTGGTGACCGTGTTATTTATTTGCTCTTGTATGTGGATGGCATGTTGCTAGTTGGAAATGACAAAGAAATTATCCAAGATTTGAAGACCCAATTGTCCTTCAAATTTGACATGAAAGATCTTGGTGCTGCAAACTATATTTTGGGCATGCAAATTAAAAGAGATTGGGAAAAGAGGAAGCTCTGGTTAAACCAGAGGAAGTATGTCAAGACAAAATTACAAAGGTTTAATATGCAAGATAGTAAACCGGCGAAGGTCCCTATTCCTATAGGTGTAAAGTTATCTGTTGAACAGTGTCCCAAGACACAAGAAAAGGAAGAGGACATGTCCCGTGTTCCATATGCAAGTGTAGTCGGTAGCTTGATATATGTGATGGTCTATACTAGACCAGACATTTCACATGTAGTGGGAGTATTGAGTATTTTTATGTCAAAACTAGGGAAGGAGCATTGGACATCAGTGAAGCGGGTTTTCAGGTATTTGTATCGCGTTAGTGATCATGGTTTGTGCTACTAAGCAAGACATGAATTGGATAGAGTTTTAGATATTTGTGGCTTTATTGATGCAAACTGGGTTGGAGATCTAGATCAGAGAAGATATACAAGTTAGTATGTGTTTAACCTATTATGAGGTGCAGTCAATTGGATGAGTAAGAAACAATCTGTAGTGGTAGTATCAACTACAAAGGTAGAATACATGGCAACCACTCATTTAACCAAGGAAGAAGTTTGGTTGTAGGGATTGTGTTCAAGTATGGGGTTAGTACAGGGAGCTATAAGGATAGACTATGACAACCAACGTGCAATTTTCTTAGCAAAGAACCCTGCTTACCATTCAAAGACAAAGCATATTGATGTTCAATATCACTTTGTGAGGGATATGATAGAAGACAAAAAAGTGTTTTTGGTAAAGGTAGACACTTTGAAGAATACTATAGATGCATTGACGAAATATGTGAGCTCTGAGAAGTTCTCTTGGTCTAGAGAAACAATGGGTGTTTCAGGGCTGGATAAATGACTAAGCTATTCCATGCCCCCTATGGAAAGAAAACAACAAGTGGGAGAATGTTGGGGTTGTGTTATATTCTTTCCACAACTAGCCCACCTAGTTAACCAGGGGGGTTAGAGAGGGGGTAGAGCCCCCCCTTCGTTGTGCCGATTACTGAGCGGGGGGGTAGCCCCCCCTATCCAGTGGGTTTGAGGGGGGGTGGGTAGTCCGCCCTAAGGGGTCCCGAGCAGCGCCCTGGGGAATTTTTTTTGGACCCTATATTATGTCGGGCAGACCTACCTATGGTTTTGTGCATGGTTTTCGCACATGGTTTTGGATGCAATGGTTTTCAGTCCATGGTACTGGATGCTTCGACATGCATATATATGTATTGTAACTTTAAAAGGAACATAATGAAAAATCAATCTGGTAGTCTCGGTTTTGAGATCCAAGGGAAAATCTTTGTGTGTATGTTTTTTATGTGTTATGCTCTCGCATTGTTTATTTTCTATGTTTTAGAATTCGTATGCAGTTAATTTCTATACTGGGATAAAACCTACATCTTGTTCTTCTCACAAATAATGGTGCCACAAAAGGAAAGTAATCGCTTATTCTTGTAGTCGTGCAATTCGGATAAGAATTCATTTCAAGTAGCATTGTAATAATCACTGCAAGAATTGACTTGCCACCCCCACCAAGCCGTGAAGGGATCTCGGTACAGACAAGTATGAGTTGCGAGTAGCTCATGCCACCTTGGCCTACGGCTCCTTAACTGCGAGGGAGAGTGGCTCGTCGATTCTTGGAATCAACGATTCACTATAAGGAGCCTTATCGCAGGTTGTTGATTTTAGGAATCGACCCACCACTTCCCCTAGCCTACAAGGGGCCAATATATTTAAGTTTTTTTTTTTATATTTTAAATTTTTATTTGTGTGTGTTTCTTTAATTCTTTTATTTTGTGGTTTTGTTTTTTTCTTTAACTTGATTTTTTTTAGCTATTTAAATTAATTTTTTGCATTTTTGCTTTTATTCTTATTTATACCCAACTCCCTCATATTTAAAAAAACAAAAAACAAAAAACAAAAAACAAAAAACAAAAAAAAAAAAACCTAGCTTGCTTTAATATATTTTTTTTTAATTTTTTACAACTTAAAAAAATTATTGTTTTTTTTTTTAAATAATATATTATATATTAATTTGTATTTTAATATGTTTCTAATTTGTTAAAATTTTTTCTTTTCAATTTTCTTTATTTTTTATTTTTATTCTTAAATTTTAAATAACATTTTATTTTAATATATTTTTTTCAAATTTTTAAACATTTTGCATTTATATTTATTTATTCATTTATTTTTCATTTTTTTTGTTTTTTGTTTTCTCATGTATTTATTTTAAATGGTTTTTTCATTTTCTTTTTTAGATTTTAAACAATTTAGTTTAATTTGTTACTTTGATTTTATTTTTTAAAGATTTTTTTTTAACAATATTTTGTTATTTTTACTTAAAATGTTAGCCTCACTCTCTTAAAAATCAATAATAATCCAATTATTAAATTAAATAAATAAAATCATGAGAATTCCTCAAACTAAGGAGTCTAGTTTGGATGAGAGATTCTCTCTAACTAGCTCTCCTAAATTAATGTGTAAGTTGAGAAATTGTCTCAACCAAGTGAGTCTAAGATAGACGCACTATCTTAAGACCACTTACTCATGTATTTATATGTATTATTAAATTTTTTGAATAGAGTGAATTACATGAGCATGAGAGACAACATGATGGCTGTCTGCATTTTCTGCCAGTTTAATTTTTTTGTGTTAATTTGTTGTGCATATGGTTATATGGCTTTGTGATTCTTCTTCATGTGGTATTAGAGCTTTTCAAAGGAACCTATGTAAGGAGTGTTCAGTAGAGCCTGTGCGCGGATTGAGCCTGGGAAGTCGAACATGGAAGATGGTTTAATTTGGTCATAAAATGTGAAGTCTCCGTAAAGGAATTGGATTCCTCTTGGTGTTCATCAAACTTCCTAAATTCTTTCATAATTTCATGTGTTTTGATCCATGTCACCATGGGTTGCAAAAACTATGTAATCGCAAGCTCTCCTTGCATCAATACCATCATGATTTCTTGTAAGGTTTTGTGCTCATAGCAGAAGCCTGATCCATCAGACCATGGTACTCTCATTCAAACCATTTTGAGCTTTTGTTTTTCCTCTATTTACAATATTCCATTGCAAGGAACGGATTTTTCAGTCAGATCTACTGACAAAAAGGTAGAGATCTGTCATTTCTGTATTATATATAGTAAAATTTGTCATCTTGTGCTAGAAAGACCCAGATCCAAGTGGCACCGAAATAATATTCATGAAATTGAGTTTAGGGTTATGGATCAAGCATTGAAGGCATCAACTTTGTTTTCGTGAAGTCCCGTAATTTCTTATTTCATGGCTTTATTAAACCATGGGCTTGCATTCTATTGAAGACATAGGTCAAATGGTCTTGATCGACCCAGAATTTGTAAATTAGGTTTTTATATGAAGTTTTGGAATCCTCATCATTTATTCTAAAAAGCATTTTTTGTTTTGGTTATCTTCTGACATCATACTTGTTCGATTTGCATTAGCAGTTTAAAATAGTTATGGATCAGTCCAAATCTGGGGTTTATCAAGATTCATGTCCCGAGCTTACTCAACCTCTCATCTTTGTTGTAATGGAGAATGGATCTGATGGCTTCGCATCCACCACTTTGATTTTTCTGCATTAAAACGCATAACAATGGATGCTCTCAATATTGTAGATGGATTCAAAGGCCTCGAAAACCGGCACAATGAATAGATCAATTTCACAAAGAAAAAGGTTGTCAAATTCCAGTTAAAAAGGCTTGGAAAGGGATGCCGATAAGGACGAAATAGCTAAGCTTTCACGAGGATGTGAACAAGAAGCGTCAACAAAGGGGAATGAAGAGGCTAACCAAAAATTTCATATATGTTAGCTGTTGAAAATAGAAAGAAGAAATGCTAAAAATAGCACTGCTATAAATAGCAGTTTCATCTAGTGTTGAACTTAGCTATATTGGATGAAAAGTGAAAGTGCTAAAATAGCTTTTCTAAAAATAGCATTTCAAATGGATTCCTATTTTAGTCAGTCCTTGGACTAAACATAGGAAGTAAAATTCAAATTTGAACTTAACGACTGTTTGAAAATAAATTAATTTATTCACCATGAGTTAATTAGTTGAGAAAATTCAAACATGAAGTCTATGTGAGGACATGCAACAGTTTCTCCATTATTTGAGGAATTTATCCATCGGTTAAAGAGATAAGGATGAGTTCTATATTGAGTAGTAATTAGTTGGCTCAGTTAACTGAGTCAAGTCCAGTTATATTTGATTTAAACAGTTTGTTTAAATTAAGTTCAGTTAGATAATGCATGCTTGCATATAACTATTGTTCTTCAGATAATTGAATATTCTTTCATGGATAACTCATGCATGTTAGTTCAGACGGAATCACAGTTGAGTTCAGATGGTGGGATAGTGTACTATCAGTTGCTAGGATATTTCTAGATGAATATTCCTTGCATGGAGAAGGATTTATTTCCAAGAGAATTCTATTTTTATTTCTTCTTCATCAGTGAGTGTGATGAGGCCAAATCACACAAGTGGCTTCACTGGACCCCAAGAAAAATTGCACAAAGAAATAGGGCCTTGGAGGACCTTATGAGGATATATACTTATCTATGTATTCTATGAGCTTCATTATCTAATTACAGAGAGAGCAAGGAAGCTTTTGAGCTGATTCCTTTTTTAACGTAGAAAGGATTTCCACTTGTATGATAGCACAAAGTTGGGGTTTTAGGCAGTTTCTTTCCCCTGGTTATATCTTCTGTGTTATGTGTGATTGATTTCTTCTTATCTATTATATGTGTTCTTATTGATGTTGCTCAATTCGATTAAGCTTCCCCTAAATTGTTTGTAGAGGTAGATCAAGTGTTTTTCTTTAGTATATTGCATTACCATGTGATCTACAGGTGCGAATTTCTATATGGTATCAGAGCACAGGTGATCAAGGAAGAATAATATACAAGAAGGGAGAGGGTTGAAGTTTGTGATTCCTAAATATAGAAATTGAGTTCTTATCACATCTCTATTTCACCTATGGCATTCAATGGTTTAAGACTCGAATATGCCCTTGATGGAAGTTTGAATTATATAGCCTGGAAGGATCGCATGGAAGTAGTACTAGAGGATAACGATCTAAAGGACTTCATTGATCAAGAAGTCCCCAATCCGACTGGTGTTGCTAAGTTTTCTGAATGGAAGAAATGTGTGGGTAGAGCAAGGAGAATCCTTTTGGAGGGAGTTCGAGATCACATAGTCTCGAGTCTCCATGGGAAGGAGACACCATTTTCAATGTGGAAAACATTGAAAGATCTATATCAAAATAGCGGTGATCATAGGAAGCTGGCACTGAAAGACAAGCTTCGTAAGATGAAGTGTGAAAAGGGCAACACGATCTCTACGTATTTCAACAAGCTCACCACCTACAGGGATGATCTTGGAAGTGTAGTGATCGTGACAACGGATGATGACATGGTGAGTCTTTCACTCCTCAGTCTTCCTAGAGCTGGCATAGCTACCAAGACTCGGTTAATGGAAGAGAAAAGCTACTAGATTGGGAAAGACTTTGTCAGATCTGATGCAGGAGGAGATAAGAAGAAGCACCAGAGATGGATCATCATCGAAGCAAGATGATGAGGAAAATCTAGCCTTAGCAAGTAAGGCAAGGAAGGGGAAAGGGAAGGCATCCCAATCCAAATCTGGTTCTTCCCATGGTGGGAAGAAGTTTGAAAAATTGAAAGTGAGATGATTTCATTGTCATGAAGTGGGCCATTATGCTACTAATTTTCCACAGAATAAATCCAAGAAGGGTTCCTCAAAGGGATCTGATGGTGATGCACTAGCCTCACAGTTTGAGATGGATTTCTTTCTTATCACATGCATGGTTTCATCCATGGTGGGATGTGTTTGGTACTTGGACAGTGGAGCCCCATTCCACATGTCGGTGACAAGAATCTTTTCAGTACCTTGGAGGAGAAGGATCTCCAGATGCGGATCGAGATGGGTGATGATGGAAAGTACTGTGTCTCAAGTGAAGGTGCAATTGTGTTTTAGAGGGAGCATGGAGCTCCGCTCACCCTGACTGATGTAAATTATGTACCACGTCTGAAGAAGAATCTTGTGTCCATTGCTTTGATAGAAGATAAAGGCTATGATGTAATCTTTAGAAAAGGAAAGGTATTCCTGAGGCATGTCGGCAATGGATAGACAAAGAGAATAGGGATTCGAGTCAAGAATCTCTACAATATAGAGGTAGATGACTATGTTGCTTTGAGTTCCAAAGCAGAGATGGTGCAGAGACAAGATGTTGGCGAGCTGTGGCATAGAAGACTAGGCCACTTGCACCATGGAGCCCTGAAGATCATGCAGCAGATTTCTACCAGATTACCCAAGGGAAAACTTGAGCAGACAAGTACATGAAAAGGTTGTATCTTGGGTAAGTATGTGAAATCTTCCTTTCCGGATCAAGATAGTAGGGATGGAACAATCCTAGAGCGAGTTCACTCAGATTTTTGTGGACCTTTCTCTACAGCCTCCACCGTTAAACAAAGGTACTATGTTATTTTTATTGATGATTTTTCTCGTAGATGTTGGATCTACTTTATGCAAAAGAAGGATTAGACCTTCTTGAGATTTTGTGAGTTTCAAGCCTTGGCAAAGAAAGAATCAAGAAAGAAAATAAAAGCCTTGCGTAGTGACAATGGTGTAGAGTATGTCTCTCAACAGTTTAAGGACTTATGTGCTTCGGAAAGAATTAAACGGGAATTGACGACACCCGATAACCCATAGCAGAATGGGGTGGTTGAAAGGAAGAACATATCGATTGTGGGAGAAACTAAAGTGATGTTGCATGACCAAAGCCTACCACTGAATTTGTGGGGTGATGCATGTAATACAACAATATACTTGCAGAACAGAAGCCCACATTGTGTACTGGGATGAAAACACCTATGGAGGCCTATTCTGGGAAGTGACCTGATGTGAGTCACTTCTGAATATTTGGATCATCAGTTTACTATCATGTGACCAAAGATGCCAAGAAGAAGCTAGACCCAACAGCTAAGTTGGGAATACTTGTGGGGTACACGGATACACCTCACAATTATCATGTGTACCTTCCTTCCACTCAGAGGACTGTGGTACGTAGGGATTTGAAGTTCAACAAGCAGAAAGCCATGCACTTATCACTTGAGAGGGAGATTGAGTTGCATGTAGATGAGGAACTTTCAATTCCTAAGGAGGAGGAGCCTCATATTGATGCGGAGTAGCTGCATGCAGAGGATCTGGGAGTGGAGACATCCACTCATGCTGATACTTCTAGAGATGGATGGAAACACTCAAGGGAAGCTGACAGGTTGATGCAGGATGCAAGGAAGAATGTGGGATAGCCATCTTCTCAGCGCAGACAGAGGAGGTCACCCGAGCGGTACACGGGTTACATGGCCCTGGTTGGGGAGTGTGTAGATTTTGAGCCTTCTTCATTCAAGGAGGAGATTTTGAGCCTTCTTCATTCAAGGAGGAAATGCAACAGACATTGTGGGTTGATGCAATGTTGGAGGAGTATGACTCTATCATGCGGAACCGTGCTTGGGATGTTGTCTCAAGACCTTAGAACAAGTCAATAGTGAGTTCCAGATGGTTTTGCAAGGTAAAGCAAGCAGCTGACACCAATGTTGAGAAACACAATGCAAGGTTTTGTTGCTTGAGGTTTCTCACAGGTTGAGGGGATCAACTACGATGATAATTTTTCTCCTGTAGCAAGGTACTCATCAATTAGATCGATATTGGCACTATCAACTCAGATGGGGTGGAAGATCCACCAGATGGATGTGAAGACAATATTTGTCAATGGGACAATTGAGGAGGAGGTGTACATTGAATAGCTAGAAGGTTTTGAAACCTTCGATAATGAGTTGCATGTGTGCAAACTCAAGACGGCTCTATATGGGATGAAGCAAGCACCTCATGCTTGGTACAACAGGATCAAAATATATTTCACTAGGTTGGTCTTCACCAAGAGTGAAGCAGATGCAAACCTTTACCACATCATGGTAGAAGGTAAGACATTGATCATTGTACTTTATGTCAATGACCTGATTTTGACAGCTGATGATCAGTTGATACAGTCTTGCAAGGAGGACCTTGCAAGAGAGTTCGAGATGAAGGATATGGGCCTTATGCACTACTTTCTAGTCATGAATGTGTGGTAGAGAGATGGGGAAGTATTTATGTCTCAAGGCAAGTATGCCAATGAGATACTCAGGCACTTTCACATGGAGAAGTGCAAGCCCATGCAAACTCCTCTAGCTGGGAACCAGAGGAAGGAGGATGCTACTTCAGGTGAGGCACTAGTTGCTACTGTTTATCGGCAACTGGTGGGTTCACTTATGTATCTAGTGAACACACGACCTAACTTATGCTTTGTGGTGAGCCAACTGAGTCAAGCTATGCTTTAGCCTACCAAGCTATTTTGGAAGGTAGCAAAGCATCTGCTAAGGTACCTCAAAGGCACATCTTAGTTTGGATTGTGGTACAAACGGACAGAGGGAGTGAAGCTTCAAAGCTTCACAGATGCAGATTGGGCAGGGAGTCCATCAAACAGGAAGAGCACTTCTAGAGGAATCTTCAACCTTGGTTCAGCTGCAGTTTCCTGGTACAGCAGGAAATAGAGATTAGTTGCACTTAGCTCAGCAGAGTTTGAATACATGGCTTCTAGTCAGGCTGTATGTGAGGTCATTTGGATGTAGAAGATTCTAGTGGGATTGTTTGGTCGGAGGATAGATCCTACGGTGATCTATTGTGATAATCAGAGTTACATCAAACTCTCTGAGAATCAAATAGGTTCAAGCACATAGATCTCTGGTATCACCATCTTCAAGACTGTGTGGTCAAAAGGATCATGTTGTTGTTGTATGTTTCGATTGAGGAACATGATGCGGATATTTTGACAAAGGTATTGTCAAAATGCAAGTTCGAGTTCCACAGAGATAGGATTGGGGTTACTGATAATCCATTTCTTGTTGAGAGGGAGTGTTGAAGATAGCAACAACAAATGCTAAAAATACCACTGCTATAAATAGCAATTTCATGCAGTGTTGAACTTAGCTATATTAGATGAAAAGTGAAAGTGCTAAAAATAACTTTTTCTCAAAATAGCATTTTAGATGGATTCCTATGTTAGTCAATCCTTGGACTAAACATAGGAAGCACAATTTGAATTTGAACTTAGTAGCTGTTTGAAAATAAATAAATTAATTCACCATGCATTAATTAGTTGAGAAAATTCAAACATGAAGTCTATGTGAGGACATGTAACAGTTTCTCCATTAATTGAGGAATTTATCCATCTGTTAAAGAGATAATGATGAGTTCTATATTGAGTAGTAATTCATTGGCTTAGTTAAATGAGTCAAGTCCGTTATATTCGATTTAAACCATTTGTTTAAATTAAGTAAGTTCAATTAGTTAATGCATGCTTGCATATAACTGTTGTTCTTCAGATAACTGAATATTCTCTCATGGATAACTCATGCATGTGAGTTCAGACAGAGACCCAGTTGAGTTCAGAAGGTGGGAAAGTGTACTATCAGTTGCTAGGATATTTCTAGATGAATATTCCTTGCATGGAGAAAGATTTATTTCCAAGAGAATTGCATTTGTATTTCTTCTTGTATAGTGAGTGTGATGAGGCCAAATCACACATGTGGCTTCACTGGACCCCAAGAAAAATTGTGTAAAGAAATAGGGGCTTGGAGGACCTAATGAGGATACATACTTGTCTATGTAGTCCATGAGCTTCATTATCTGATTACAGAGAAAGCAGGGAAGCTTTTGAGCTGATTCTTTTAGTAACTTGGAAAAGATTTCCACTTGTATGATAATACAATGTTGGGGTTTTAGGTAGTTGCTTTCCTGTGGTTATATCTCCTGTGTTATGTGTGATTGATTTATTCTTATCTATTACATGTGTTCTTATTGATGTTGCTCAATTCAATTAAGATTCTACTAAATTGTTTGTAGAAGTAAATCAAGTGTTTTTCTTTAGTATATTGCATTACCAGGTGATCTACAGGTGGGAATTTCTATATTAGCCTTGTTTTTTATTGTAGGCAATGCCATTGAATGTAGGGAAAACAGTAGCCGTAGCTGCATTGACAAGCAGATATGGCATTTAGGCTTGGCAAGCTCTCAAAGCTTGCCCTCCAACTCCTCGTATCCACAAATTCTATGAAGGAGGGTTTCAGCCCACCATGCACTTAACAATTTGGTTAAGATCAACAAAAACATCAGGAGGCAGCATATCAATAGTAAAATTCAAATCAGTGATTGTTTTCTTAAGGGCCACTTATTGTTGAATTCCAAAAGTAGTATTTTACTTTGAGGTAGCTTAAATTCATTTCAAAGTCAAAGTCAAAGTTAAATTGTAATTGTGAAGTCACAATGACAAGTGAGAAAAGTGAGGTTTTATGTGAAAGAAAGGTAAAACAAATATTAAAGTTAACTTTGACGCTAGAACATGGCATTATCATTGTTTTAGAGTGAGTTTTTGAAGACAATTTGACGCCAGGAAGTTCGTAATATGTACTTGAGACACCTCACTGAAGACATTGTCATGATGATGTATATTGAAGGTTAATAAAAACATCTCTTTTTGTGGTGATAATGTCCTAGATCCACCCGAAATTGAATAAGGGGATCATAGGTACACTTTGTGTCGTGAATGTGCTTGCATGATTTGAGTCAAATTTGTAAAGCACTCTCTTTATTATTCTTAAACAAAACAGCTACATGCACATAAGAAAGTTGACATATACAAGTCATTGATCAAGATCCTGAAATCAAAGCTCCCATAATCAATTAAGTTCATAAGCACAAAGCGTCACATCATCGACTCGATAAAAGTAATATTCTGCAACAACATTTTACAACAGCCAATTCATGCCATCAAGTTAAGGACACTACAAATCAAGAACTTCAAGCCTAACGTCATCAACAACACTTTTGTTTCACTTGCAAATAAACCTGTTTTAAACTGAAATTGTCTGGGTGCATTTTCGGTTATAACTGACACCCTCATTTGATTTGTTACAGTGCATACATCAAGTCAAGTCAGTTGTCACTTGAACATTTATCATTTGGGTGCATTTTCGACAATGTTCAACACCCTTCATTTCTTTTTAGCACATTCAATGCATCACTAAGTCCAGTACTCACACAAGAGTTCAAGACAACAAGTATTTCAAGCAAGTACAATCAAGCAAGAGAGCATGTTCATAACAACAATCAAGCAAGCGAATTTGTTCATAAAATAATCAAGCATGGAAGCGTGAGTATTTCATTCAAGTATGCATAAAACAATCAAGCAAGTTCAAGAACATAATCAAGAAAGCAATCATCTTCAAATGAGCATGGACTCTAATCTTCAAGTAAGCATCAAAACAAGCATGCGTCTACAACAATTGCACTAAGATCAAGCGAGTGTGTCAAGTAACCAAATCAAGTACAACAGTTCAACACACAACAAATGAGCCTGTGTAAAGTTCATTAAAGCATTCATAACATTTCATTCAAGCATTCATAACATTTCATTCAAGCAAAGCGATCATCATCAAGCGAGCATACAATCAGCAGTTCAATAAAGTGTTTAAAATCGATAGCAATCAACAACCAGTACAAGCGAGCGTGTCATTTCAGTGATTGACTCAAGTGAGAAATTTTTTCAAGCACAACTTCTACGACAAGTGAGCCTGACTTCAAAGTAAGCAAGGCAACATGGCGACACACATTCAGTTGTCCCAAATTATTAACAATTTAATGTTATCATCAGCCAGTGACATGGTTTACATCAGCAAAATCACTCTTGCTAACACTCAAGTGCATATTCAACATGCACATGAAACGATTGAGTTCCTTCAACTGGAGTCACAACTTGCTTCCAAGTCTTTGACCAATCCAAAGACAACTGATCATTCGACTTCATTCATCCAACTAGCTTTAAGTGTTGAAGTTGTTCAATTTCAACTTTCTTCCAAACCCATCATCAAGCCATGGGAATAAATTCAAAGTAATCGAAATTTACGCGACTTAGGATATGTCAATGATAATGACAACTTACATATCCTTGATTATTCAAAGCCCATTCAGTTCGTCATTGCTGGATTACTTAAACAAATCACCTCAGTAAGTTCTCAGCAACTTGCAGACTGATGTCAATGCACAAACTCAAGTTGCACACAAACTCAAGTTGCATACAAACCAAAATTTTCTCATTATCAAAGAACCGATCATCTGGAAAATCAATGTTTTGATCTCCATCCTTGTAGCCATTGCGACAAGTCAAATCATACATCAGAGAAATGTTGCAACTAACAGTCAACCAGA
Source organism: Pinus taeda (assembly GCA_000404065.3). Taxonomy (NCBI): domain Eukaryota; kingdom Viridiplantae; phylum Streptophyta; class Pinopsida; order Pinales; family Pinaceae; genus Pinus; species Pinus taeda. The sequence goes on along the minus strand of APFE031110239.1, from coordinate 8,041 downwards.
TTGAAGATACATTATTCATGGATTGATCCCTGGGAATGGTCATCCATATCCAGAAGATTGTCCAAGTTTTACAATCAGATTCACTCACACATATTGTAGCCAACAGTCAAATGAAGATGGTACTCTCGTGCAGTTGAATAGGGGAGTACACCAGTGAAATACTCCGCCACCTAAAGGGGGAAGTTCAGATATATTTTCGAGAAGATTGCCTCTCCTTTCAGCTGACAAAGGGGGAAAAATGTCAATGAAATTGATAAGTGGTTGTCAAATTGAAAGTATCGACAACATCATGGAAGTAGCTAGTGGGCATCTCCATCAGCCAGTGGGTGATCATCATTAGCAAATATGCCAGTGGGCATTCATCAAATTGTTCAGTGGACACCGGATGTTGTTTTCAAGAAAAGGGCAGATGGATCCTTTTTTTCCTTGACACATGATGGAGTTGTCAAGCGAGATGAATCAGTCATGCAGCTGACTCATGGTCTCTTCCTATTGTAGTTTCTTCAACATCCAGCTTTGGTGGTTTTTTAGGAAAATGTTTTTTGAAGATCAACTTGAGAACATGGAAGATGGTTCCTTGTTCATTTTGGATTTACCATTGAGGAGGGGAATGTTAGCGTCACTCTCTTAAAAATCAATAATAAATCCAATTATTAAATTAAATAAATAAAATCATGAGAATTCCTCAAACTAAGGAGTCTAGTTTGGATGAGAGATTCTCTCCAACTAGCTCTCCTAAATTAGTTTGTAAGTTGAGAAATTGCCTCAACAAAGTGAGTCTAAGATAGACGCACTATCTTAAGACCACTTACTCATGTATTTAAATGTATTATTAAATTTTTTGAATAAGGTGAATTACATGAGCATGAGAGACCACATGATGGCTCTCTGCCTTTTCCGCTAGTTTAATTTTTGTGTGTTAATTTGTTGTGCATATGGTTATATGGCTTTGTGATTCTTCTTCATAAATTTCTATGTGAATCATTATTCTTGAAAAATAAAAGATCAAATGTTATGACCTTTAGACATAAAATTCATTAAAATTGTTATTTTTTCAACTTTTTGGTGCAATTGTTTCCATAAAAATCCTTTATTCAACATGTCATTTGTAGCAAAAATGTCTCAAGATGTATATTTTTAAAGTTATACTATATGCAAAATGCATTTTTTTGGTCAAATGTTTAAAATTATTATCTTTTTAGTAATGGTTATTTTATGTGTATCAAAGTATTAATTAACGATACATAAATATACGAAAAAAAAATACTAACTTCAAAATATTATTTTTATTATTTTTTTTTACTTTGCAAAATAATAAAAATTTCATTATAGAAAAACATTGTGAGGAAAATTGAAAAACACAAACTTGAAAAACCTTTAAAAAACAAACATCTCAGGAAGGAAAAAGAAGAACAAAAACAAGACAACTTCAAATATGGTTAAATAACCAATATTTATATTAAAGAAAAAGTGCATACTTAAGACATAAAAAAAATGAAGTGTCAAAAATATGCCCACCAGAAAAGAAAAAAGGAAAAAAAGGTTCATGTTGCATCAACCCTTTCGAGAATCCACATGAAAATCCCCTACATATTAAAAAAAAATATTCATACTTAATATATTAAAAAATTTTAAGTGTCATAAATAAACTCAAAATAAAAGAAGTTGATGGTGCATCAACACTTTTAAAAAATGCATGAAAATCACTAACATTTTAAAAAAAGGTGCATACTTAATACATAAGAAAATTTAAAGTATCAAAAATATGCTCCAAAAAAAAGGTCTATTATGAATCAACACTTTTCAAAATCGGATGATTTTTTTCAATCTCTAAAAAAGTGAGAACTCAGTACAATTCATGTTAAGTTGGTAACTTTGTTCCAATTGCTTCACTTTAGTATCAAATATGCTACAAATGCATAAAATGGAACCCTACTCCTCCTAGTGGCTTAGTTTTAACATATCCTGATAGCCAACTAGGGGTTAGGTTTCACTCCTTCAACTCTCAATTAAAGTTACAACTTTACCCTTTTAAATTCTTCTTCATAGGTCACACATGGCTAGCACGTTTTTCATGAGTAAAAGGGGTTGACATGGAATCGTCTCAAACCATGGTAGTCAAACAAAAAGGTTAACTTCTAAGATGCATAACTTTTGCATATGAAATCAGATCAACATATTTTTTGCATTCTTGGAAAGGTCTTTGAGTGTAGAACAACGTTAGGGATCTAGTGTAAGATACTATTTTTGGACCCAAAAAAACTTTTTTTAATGCCTCAAAATGACCCAGAAGGTTTCATATCCCAATTCTTCGATGTATGACCCATCAATAAAAATGTCCCTTCACACTAATTCCTCTAGTATTTCCACTCTAAGAGCATTGAAATAGTTGACAAGAAAAATATCAATCCAATCTAGATCATATATGCACAAAAGATCCTTTGTTATGAGGTTTCTTGCAAACTAAAGACAAATAATTATCTCTAAATTGCCATGGATATTCCACTGAACAATTCATAACAATAGATCTAATAAAATAAATTTAAATCTACACTATGAGGATTAAATTCCTTTAAATTTGAAATTTGTTATTTATTTTTTGTCTTCTTATGTGTGAAATAGATAAAATGCAAAAAATATAGAACAATAAATGCCATCACACACCAACCATAATGAACACAAAGGTATGCTCTAGGAAACCTTTACTAGAGAAAACCTAGCTTGAAGGTGAGCTTATTCTCTTATCTTTTCTCCGATATATAAATAATGCAAGTATAAAAGAGAATGCACTAGAGTTGCCTAAGAGTTGTGACTTATTATGCTGCTACAGAATACTAACCATCTATGTTGTGCTCTCTAGATCCCACTCCTATTTTTTTTTCTCTATTTTGAAACAAGATATGCTCAAATATAATGGGACCCCTTCTCGTCCTAGTGGCATGGTTTTAACACGGCTTGATAGCTAACTAGGGGCTATGTTTTACTCCCTCAACTCTCTACTAGAGTTACAAATTTGAGGCTTCTTGATTCTTCTTCATATTCCACATGTGTCTGGCCCATTTTGAATGAGTAACAAAGATGACATAGCATCCTCCCAAATCATGGTGGTCAATCATGATATGTCAAATTGCAAGATCCATAACAGTTTCATACGAACTTTTATTGACATGATTCTTGCACTAATGGAAAGGTATATGAGTGCAGTAGAGCTCTGGGTTCCAAAACTCATGTGGGAGAGGTTTTACCCCAAAAAATGTCATTTAATTCCTAAAAATGGCCCTGAAAGGTTTTATACCCCAATTCTCCAAACTGGGACCTGTTAGTAAAAATAGCCCTACAAGACAATTCCCACAATTTTTTCCACTCTGAAAGCATTGAGACAGATGATAAATAATATAATGATCTAATCTAGATCAATGATAACATGCTCCTTTGTCTTAACACCTTGGATCTTGATATGAAAGAATATGGTCGTGTCCTTCACTTTCTTATGATGATATATATACTCATATCAAACTCCCTCTATATTATAATGGGGGGAATCGTCTCATCTCGATATGAGTTTCTCTCCACCTAGCTATTTGAATCAATGTCTAGCATGTTCTTCTTCTAGGCTTCATTCTTTAGTTCTTTTGATTTAATTTGAGATATAACTTCTAGTGCTGATCTTCAAAATTACCATAGATGCTACAATGGTTATAGTGGTTTTTTTAGATCATTACACTAATATACAATGACACTTACAAGGGTCTTAAATTTAGAATGGGCAAGTTTTTAGTAACACTTATTTATAATCAGGAAGACATGAATCATTTCTTGAAAAATAAGGTTTATATCTAGAATATGTTTGCATCTTACCTACCCTCTCATTCAATGGACTTAATAAATGCTCACCCAATGTTGGGAAACTTACTATATGCCATTTAAATAAACAAGTCTCAAAAGGTAGTGAACACCAAGTGGCTCACTAGAATTCAAGTAAATTTGTCCCACTTGAATGATAAAGTGAAGAAGAAAGATAGTGATTATTCTCATAGGTGTTTACCACCCCATGGTACTTGTTTGTAGGATTGTCACAAGTTATTTTTTGGAAGTAAAAATTGCCCTTTATTATTCTCCTTGTATTTGATCACATTTGAGACATAATTGGGGTTCTTGAACATCCCTTCAGACCTTCACTTGTATATGCTTCCTATGTCAACTTTCTTCAACAAGTTTGGGATGCACATTTGGAAGGTCCTTTTTATCCATTAGATTAATTGAGTTTTGGTAGAGTTCCCTAAGTTGTGTTACTTTGATCCTTTCTAAATACAATTATTGGTTTAGAAGTTTGAAAGGAGCATTGCAATTAATTCTTATATTTAATATTTTAATATTTTAAATTTGAAACCCTAATTAACACATTAGATACATAAAATCATAGATGTTCTTGAATAAATTTTTGCAGAGTTACATATGTCTCATAGACCTAGCAATATGGCCATCGTGTCAAAATTGTCCCCCAAGGTACCTACTCTTCCCAAAGAGGCCAAATGCTAGGTCTAGTGTGTTATATGCACTTCTTTAAGAATTCTCACACCATTCTAGGCCTTCGAGCTAGTCCTTGGACTAAGCGAGCTACCCTCAACACGAGTTTTTTTCTATAAGCCAAGAGTAATTTGTTTATTTATGAAGCTCAAATTAGACTTACAACAAAGCCCAATGGTGCATGAAGTTAATTTTTGATATCTTTATTACGAATAACAATAAAAGAAAGTTTTAGTTTATGGTTTTTTAGGAATGACTATGGAGTAAACAACAAGAGAATTTAGTAGGCTTCAACCATAAGAATGCTCTTCTAAACCATGGGCACTATGATCTACCTTTCCTTGATAAATAACTCTTAGAAAAAGAACAAACAAAGGTTGAAGAGGTTGAAACTAGTTTCGCAATAGATATTCATTACGAAAAAAAACTAAGTAAATAAAGAATGCATAGATCCATTACATTGCTCAATACCATGTAAGACAAAAAAATAAAATAAAATGGAAAACCAGTGTAACTTTCTTGAATGTATTATTCATCCATACCAACAACCTTGATCATAATTACACAATCAACCCAACAATTCATTTATGAAATAATAGCTCCAACGTTATTGAAAATTAATTCTCAAGTAAAAAACAATCATTTCATTAATACAATATGTACACCAAAGGGCTATAAAGCCATTGTCCCAAGCATCAACATCACTTTACTTTGTTTATTATTTCAATAATGCTTACCAAGTGAATAAGAATGAAAGAGAAGTAAAAGAGAAAAAAGGTTATCCTTTATACAAAAAATAATTATATAATAGAATATAACCTTCTTTTGATGTTGAACAAAACCTCTTATCTTTATAAATGAGAAAATATCTGTATTATAAATCAAGATCTAAACTATTAAACTATTAAAATATTTCTAGTGCAGTTGATCAAATTAAACTATTAAATTCATAACCAAATGTGAAACGGATTTAAATTCATTATAGTTTTCTCCATTTTCTCCGTATTCTTTCTTAAAAATACATCAAAAATTTTAAAGTATGATAATCCAAACTAATTTTAAACTCAACATATTCCAAACCAAACACAACATCCCAATGAAAAATAAACAAAATGATGAAAGAATACATTACTTTGGTACTTATTTAATTTTCTTTTTTCAGAACATGACTATAACACCACCTTTGTAGTGGACAAGACCATCTTTTGTAATCATTTTATATTTAACATAAAATCACTCTGTTTTATAATACAAACCCATTTTAAATTTAACATAAAACCACTATATTTTTATATTTCATCGAGGTAAAAGGAAAGTTGAATTAGACCCATTTTAAATTTATAATAAAACCACTGTATTTTATAATATAATGTTACTTTTCATCAGTGTAAAAAGCTGAATTAATAAATTTTGAAATTTAAGATAACATATAATATAACATTGTTAAACCACCACAAAGAGAGGTCCACCATAAGTCACATATTGAGATGGAGTGGGGAAGATGTTATATAATGTTTGGGATAAATACAAAAACTTTATGAAGCCCCAAGCCCCACCTTCCATATTCATTACGTTCCCTTCACTTTCACCACCATTTCACATAACGTGTGATTTAAAAGAAACGTGATGCATCCCCTTTGAAAGCATGTCATGCACTCGAACGTGACGCATCCCCTTTGAAAACATGTGATGCACTCGACACGATAGTCGTAGCTTAACTTCTTTTATTTTTGGTTCGTGGATATATTTTCGAGTTAGTTTTATATAAAATGCGTAAAAAATTTTAGAATTACAACTGGTGAG
>APFE031110234.1:0-59160 GCA_000404065.3 Pinus taeda | reverse complement strand
TTTTGTTGACATATATGTATCAAAAATTAAAAAATATATATATTTTTAAAAAATCGCTCCCGGATTCGCTCCCAAACTGGGAGCTTCTGAAAATGGTCGCTCCCGCTCCCGTTTTCGCTCCCGCTCCCCGCTCGCGCTCCCAAGCAACATTGCTCTATGCGCTGTCCTAAACACAGTCTCCAAGCCACAGTCAATAAGGGTTTGTACGTTGTCATGAGATGGTGTTATAGCAAGCCTTAAGAGAAGGTTTTCCGTACGCTGCATAAAGGAACTTCAACACAGAGTTTAGCAAGCCCTAACAAGTGTTTTATGCTGCTGTTCTAAAGCCCTTATCACAGGTCCAGCAATGATACTAATCCGCTGTCCTAAGAAGACTAGCCGCATGTCTAAAAGGGAGTGTTAGACTCAGTTTAAGTAACCCTATACACAACTGCAAGGAGGCCTAGAAGAGGCCCTAATCTCAGTCTTACTGAAGCCCTAATTCGCTGTGCAAAGAATCCTAGCAGCAATAGTTAAAGACTGTTGTTCCAAGGCATGAATTGGTATGTTTGAGAGCAGTTGTCTCAACATTAGAGGACTGAAGGAGAAGCTGTTTGTTTGACCTGTTGAAGGAGTCTGCTACTATGGCCTAGCTTCTGCTAGGCTGCATGCCATAGCAAGCAGTAAGGCTGGCAAGATACAGTACGGTGCATGGGCAGCATGGTGCAGCAAGGTTACATGAAGCAACATGGTGCAGCAAGGTGCATGGAACAACATGGTGCAGTATGGTGCGGCACAATGGATGCAGCATGATGATGGGCATGGATGTATAGCAGCAGCATGATGTTTTGCAGTATGCATTGAGTGTATGATGGGTGCGTCATAGTGCAATGATGGGAACAGCAGCATAATGGGAACAGCTCAGTGTTGGGTGCAGCTTGGATGGATGAAGCATGGTGACAATGAATGCAGCACACTGTTGGATGCAGTATGGTTAATGCAGCACACTGTTGGGTGCAACATAGTGATCATGAATAGTGCAATATGGTGCAGCATGATGTAATGAAGTGCAGCACAGTGATGGGCGCAGCATGGTGATGAAATCACCAGTATTCAGATCAGCTACCTCATGTGTTATCTTCTTAGTGAAGATCTCTGCGTTTATTTTATCAAGTCAATATGTTGACTTCTGATGTATATATTTACTATCTCTCTCTGCTGAACTATTGAAGAACGTAAGAAGAATTGATCAAGGGTTTCCCCACATTGGGGTTTGTCCCTGGCTGGCACCACATCTTGTGTCTTCTTGTCTTGGCTTGTTTTCTGCTATTTATGTTTATGTTCTATCTGCATTTTACTATCATGCTAAATGTGATTGCTAATCTGGAATTGATATTGAGCTAATATGGAAAATTGAAGTAAATTTGCTCTTAGCATAGAACATACCTAAAATTAACAACTGAGCTCAGGAATGTAACCAAGCTGAGGGGATTCATAGGCATATGCACCTGAGCCCAAGAATGTAACCGAGCTGAGGGGATTCATAGGCATATGCAACACTTACTACAGGAAGTTCGTGAAGGGCTTCTCACAGCTAGCAGCTCCCCTCACAGATTTGACAAAGAAGGGGGCTTTTGCATGGACAGACAGAGCCCAGACAACATTTGATCGCCTCAAGGTGGTGATGAGCAACTGCACCGTGTTAGCACTTTCAGATTTCACGCAACCATTCATGTTGGAGTGCAATGCATCAAGCGAGGGGGTTGGCACAGTATTGTCTCAAGATAGGCACCCTATTGCTTTTGGAGCCAGAAACTCCTCCCACATGAGAGGTCGCACTCTATTTACGACAAGGAGATGTTGGTCATCATGTATGTGTTGGCCAAATTCCGACAGTACCTAGTGGGCAACAAATTTCGGGTGAAGACGAACCACAACAATCTTCGCCATTTCATGGGGCAGCAGGGCCTCAATGACAGGCAGCAAAGGTGGGTCAGCAAGGTGCAGGCCTACGATTTCGACATTGAGTATGTGAAGGGAAAGCACAACACTGCGGTGGATACATTATCTAGGAGGCCCGCGACACTTTCATTCATGATCATTTGCCATCACTAGAAAGCATAGTTTTTGGTGGAATACTCTAAGGACAGGAGGGCATGCGAGATATTGGAGGGCATTCATGCTGATGAGCACTACAGGGTGATGGCTAAGGTCATTTACTACAAGAGGCGTGTATTCTTGGTGTCGGGCTCGCAGTTGAAGGAGAGGATTCTCCACGCAGCTCATGACTCCCCACTTTCGGGACACCAGGGGTTCCGGAAGACATATATGACAGTTAGAGAGTGGTTCACATGGAAAGGCCTCAAGGAAGATGTGTTGAGATATATGCAGGAGTAGGAGAGGTGGCTTATGTGTTGGAGCTTCCCCCAAGAAGCAAAATCCACAACGTCTTTCGTGTTTCATGCCTCAAAAAGGTGTTGGGTCAACAGGTGACAGTTGTTGTGGATTTGCCACCATTGGATGATGAGGGGCCTCTGGTTTTCGAACCGGAGGCCATCCTGGAGACTAGGGAGAGGAAGCTGAGGAGCAGGAATATTAGAGAATATTTGGTGCGTTGGAGGAACTTAGCGGATGAAGATGCCACCTGGGAGGGTGAGCACATACGTGAGCATCCAACACTGAAGTTCCTTGGGGACAAGCAACATTTGGGAGGAGAGGATTATAATGTCCCTTCCTAAATTCAATTGTCACGGGTTTATTTGTTCTACAATTTTGGAAGCCATGGAACCCATGACATTTTTGGGAAAAGACTTAGGAAGGAAAAGGGGCCGAAATGTTTTGTTGGTAAAGCATGGGGGGCACCCACATGAGGAAATATGCACTACCTTAGAGGGAAGTTCAAATGGCTAAGGAGAAAAAATCGAAATGCTAGTTGGAGGGGGCCCACTTGGGAAAAAGAGGCTCACAAATTATAAATAAAGCAGGCCCAACTTCATTTGGGATCTTTTTCCTATTGAACTCAACCTTAGTTGCTCAAACTGCTTAGTCGTGTCACTTGTTGTTTAGCCGTGTCACCCTAGTGAGGTTCCTTTCTACCACTATGGAGGATTGCAGGAGAATATTCAGGGCGTTAAACTCAATTATCACTTAGCCAATGCGTACTTTAGGAGGACACAGTAGGGGAACACGCAGTAGCTATTTCAAGCGTCTTCCAAGTAGCAATTGTGGGGAGAATTTTGGTGAAGGAAGTATAGGGAGACACTAGCCTTTGGGAGGATTTTGGGAGCAAGAGTTTGTTGTTTGAGAGCAGTGTGATTTACAGCGCCCAGGGCACACGTTGGAATTTGTGGGTCAACTTGTGGAACAAGTAATTGCTGGGAGAGATACGGGTAAGTTCGGGGAAGATTATCTCAGCAATTTTGGTGTGTTTTGGAGGGCTTTTTTTGGAGTTACAGGTAAGCCATACTTTTCAGTAGTTGGAGGAGGACATGGCTCTTGGGAGGCCAAATTTCCGAGGTCAAAACCAAGCCAAACCCTTTATGGGTTTTGATGGGTTTTGTTTGAGCGTGGGGTTAATTCAGTAGAATTTTCTGAGCAACAGAGGTGGGATTTCCAACAGCATCTTTGCAGCAGACAGCACAATTTTACTGGAACAGCGTAGGGCATCATTGTTGTAGCTATTTCTTCCATCTAGGCTTGACATATTATACCTAGGCTTGATCATGCTTGCCATTGAGGCAAGCCCAGGTGCACCTCTTCCACATTATTGTACTATTGATTCCAGATCATAATAAAATGGCTCAGTTGGTTGTTATTTCTGGACTTTTTATGGGTGTGCACTGAATGTTTAAATTTTATGGTGATGTTTGTATTGGTTGCATTGCATATCACTTATTTTCCTAGTTTGGGACATTACAAAGAGAAACCGAAACCTGATTCTTCGTGTGCAGACAATAGGTCAGACATGTTTTTGGATAGAGACGCCGAGGTTGACTTACAGCAGGCCTAGATCCAATCTCTTGATGCAATTTCGCATAGTGAATTCATTCCAGACGTAGATCTTTTATGTCTTTTCATAGATCTAGTAGTGATTTATCCCAGGAGACCAAATCTGCACCTCTCTCTCTCTTTTAGTGTGGGTACTGTCGAAGACAGAGAATGGAAGCCACAATGTGAAGAACCCACTACACTTGCACATCTAGAAGTTTCACAATATGTACAGTTAGATCTGGGTTTAGATCATTCACATCCAGATCCAGAGATAAGGCAAAGGACGAAAGAATTCAAAACAAAGATCTACTCAATATTGACTAGAAATAGTTCAGATTTGTCAGATCTAGTGATAAGACCACTAAAGAAGGAAAATTTTCAGATATGTCTCAAAAACTTAAAAAGAATATCCACAATTTTTTGCATCCGCGGAAGGGATCTCGTGGAAAATCTGAAGTATTCCATCTAGCTCCATATGGGTATACCATTAGCATTGTAGGTTCTCGAATATGAAGGCAAGATATTACAAGATCAACATCAGTTGGAAAGTTATGGAATAGGTGATGAATCAAACAATTTTTCTAAGCTTGAGATTGGGAGGAGGATCTTCAGCCCACAAAAACACCAATAAAGATCCCAAAAATACTAATGATCCCACTTCATTTAAAGGATGCACTTAAAGGGACGAATTTTGCTCATGTCGAACAACCTTCTTTTCTGCATGGTCCTTACATAGTGGAGCAAACAAACAGGAATCCAGTCATGGATTTCAAATCCCCAAATTTGAAAATTGATTTTGTTGATCTTCAAAACACGATGCTAATTTGTTGGTTTAATGGTTTCTAGCCGAAACCAGAAGATTTATTCGCTTGGGTGCACTCCTCTTGGACGAAGACTCCTCTTGGACGAAGAAGTGCGATATCTATTTGTGCTCAAAAGGTTTTTTCATAGTACATTTTGAGAGACAGCGAGAAAGGGACAAATCTCTCAATGAAGGTCCGTGGTTCTGGGGTAGAGTCAAGTTCTTTGTAACCCCATGGTTTCCAAGTTTTGATGCAACAAATATGGTCGTAACAATGGTGCCAATATGGGTAAGGTTACCAAACCTTCCTCTCCCCTTTTGGCATTATTCAGTATTGGAGGCCATCGAAAATATCCTTGGCAAGCTCAAAACAATAGATTTGGAGAGAGCAACAAAGGGCATCTTTCCTTTTGCCAAGATAGGTGTTGAAACGGACCTCAGCAAGGGTCTTCCAAATCGTATCCTATTAAAACATGCTAATTTTGAGTGGTCACAGGTTCTAAATTATAAGAACACGACCTTCAGATGTCGTTACTATTTCCAAACAGGGCATCTGCAGAATTCTTGCCCTTAACCGAAAACCACATCAAGAAAGAAAAAGAGGCAAGGGCCAAAGCAAAGGGGATGGCAATTTCTAAACAGCACATAAAAGGGAGAAGAAGAGCTAGAGGAAGATCATCAATATTCAAAAGACTAGACTCAAACAAATGGAGGTGCAGAGAATAGTAATGGAACAAGAGAAGACATCAAAAAGGGGGACAGATTCAAAGGAGATCATCATCACTGAGAAGCAAAAAGAGGAAGAGCACATCAGAAAAGATTTAAGAGGGACAAAACGAGTACATGTATCCTAAAGCTCAAACTCAAAAAAAGAATCTCTTTCCCAATCAAAAGACAATCACATGGAAATAGTTACAACCACTTCCAATCAAGAAGTTTGGAAAAGGGTGGAAAGGGAAAAATGGGGAAATAAACAATTTTTATCACACTTAACCCCGTAAATCATGACATCAAAGGAAGGAGCCTTTCATGAGCAGTTGGGTGTTTTCATCATTGCTGTTGCAGGTCCCTGATTAAGAGGGAGCCTAATAATAAGTTTCTTACTTGGAAGAAACTTGGTAATTCCTAAGCCAAGAGGGAGCTTAGGTACATTCCTTGTATAGGAATGAGTACATTCCTTTATGGAATCTATCCTCCCTATTTGAGAGGGAGAGATAGACATGTCATTCGAGTCTTCAGTTCAGAAGACATAATGGAGAATTGGGTAATCATCTGGCATCCGATACTCTTTGAGATGTGTAGCCCATCCAAGAGAAGAGTAGGCAAGAGGACCGATATTCTTTGAGGGCTGGGAACCCAAGATAAGAAGGTCAATACTCAGTGAACACTCGGGTGGGTATGTGCCTTGAGAGACAATGATGAAGGTGTCTATAGTCATTGGTCTCGCCAACATTATGCTTTGGTCTGATGAGAGATAGAGTTGTCAATCAAGGCCTTATTGTGGAAACAATGATGGTTACTATGATGCTATACAGATGGGTTACCAATCCGATTCTTCTTATGAGAAATTCTTCAGATTGAGAATGACTAAGTACCATTATGAATACCTCCCTAGTTAAGAGGGAGTGTTGAAGAAAGTGTAACTAGTTTCAGCCTTCATAACGACATGATCTTTGTAAATGATGAAATAAAAGAAATAAAATCATTTTTGTATGCCTTGCTACATGGGTTTCATGAGCAAGAGGTTTATTTGTTAGTGGCTCCCATTGAGAGCCTTAACATTTATTATTAAGTCAAAGAGTCAATGTCATGTATGAAGAAGCTCTTCTTGAGCCTATGTTCAATGTATACAAGTCTATAGAAATGTCTAACATCCCTCCAAAGACAAGCACAATCCCTCTTGAAGAAGTCGGCCTCCAAATGATATAAAAAGAAGTCATGGCGGCTCATATAAGGAGACACAACAATTCACTCTCTCATGTTGGCTTATATGCATGACTAACCACTATAAATAGGCATGTAAGATCCGCATTACAGGCAGAAGAATGACTAGGATCCTCTAAAATTTCGGATGAATATATGGGTACAGCGTTTCGAATGGGGACAGACCAGCATCTATGTGTTTTTCAGATGGGTACCCCAGAAGTAAATTCTCATGATGATCACTGTCTCGGCATACTAGACACCCTCGGCATATCTATGATGATGAAGATCTTGGCGCAAGGAGAGAACACAATCACTGTCTCAACATACTAGACAGTGTCGACATATCTATGATGGTGAAGATCTCAGTGCAGGGAGAGATTACAGTCACAGTCTTGGCATCTAAGTTGCAGGAAACGCAGGGGGAGGGGTCGTTTCCGTACGGAAACGAAACGGAAACGCGTTTCCTCGTACCGTACGGCGTGGAAATGCGTTTCCGTCCGTATGGGCGCGTTTCCCAAAATGGAAACGCGCCCGTACGGACGGAAACCGCGTTTCACACGCCGTACGGGCCCCGTTCCCACAAAATAACACTGTTTTTAAATTTTTTTTTTCTAATTAATTTTTAAAATTTTTAGGTTTCTAATCACTCTAAGAAACCATTTCTAAAGTTATAAAATAGGAGTGCCTCTCATTCTCTCATCACACTATTCAGCAAGGAGTTTCTCTTTATTGTACTTGCAGCTCATATACTAATATAAATAAAAGCTGATTTTGGATTTTCCATTTCCTATATTTTTATTTTCATTATGTGATGACTCATGAGTAAATGTGATCATTGTGATGTAAATTTAATCTTAATGTTAAAATGTTTAAGTAAATGTATCATAATTCATTAATGCTTTATGACTGCACATATATATATTAATAATTTTTAAATGTTTTTAATATATATATATATATATATATATATATATATATATATATAATATATATATATTCGCATTTCCCCGTTTCCAAAATTTGGGGAGGTCGCGTTTCGTTTCGCTTCCGCATTTCGTTTCGCTTCCCTGTTTCCCCGTTTCGTGCAACTTAGCTTGGCATAGTTGTGATGATGAGGATCTCAGTGATCCCACAGTAACACACTCTGTCTTGGCATTCATTCTGAACATAGTCATGATCTCAGTAATGATCTGGATGAGGACATAGTTACAAGGTCATGATCTAGATGTAGATCTCGGTGCAGCTCTCATACATATAGAGATCTCGTTGTTATGGTGAAAGTTTTAGTAAAATGATCTCTGTGAAGGAGCAGTAATGGCACAACTGTAATGACCTCAATGATGCAATAATGATGACCTCGGTGTAGCAACAGTGATGATGATGATCTCAGTAGTGACAAAGAAGAGGATTGGTGTCTTGGTCTTGGAGTGGCCTACTAGGTCAAGGGTCATGGTCTTAGTTTTCATCAATTAGAATCTCTATAAGAAGAATTTTGTGCAGGTTTTCCTCTCAAAGAGTGAGAGGTTTCGGCACTGGCAGAAAGCCAACATCTTCTGATCTTGTCTCTTTTGTTTTGGTAACTATTTGATGAACTAAGAAGGCACACTCTAATAATAGCAAGAGAAGATTGTGCTAATAAGGAAAAAATCAAAAATACCTCACAAATAGTTATCATGGCGAGAAGAATCTTATTAACTTAATTTTCCCTAGATTCTTCAACATGGTAATGGAGCTAAGGTGTTGAAGTCAAAGGAAGGGCAGAAAAGAGACATTCAAGGATCAAGTTTCAAGAAAAGCATCAAAGCAAGTTGAAGGATATCAAGATCTACATTGAAGAATCAAAACCTAGATCAAAGAAGCAGTCTACAACAGCAAGAGTTTTTGTCTCCATAGTCATCATCAAAAGGCCACCAAGATCCTCATCTAGTTGCCTACAAAGCAAGGTAGCTAGAAGGACCTCAAAAATGAAGATCATCTTGGAGAAAGTTGAAACCCTAGAAGCAATTTAGAAGTAATCCTGATCTACACTACAAAATAAGGCAAAGCATATTGAAGTCAAGAAGGCATTGTCATCTTCAAGGTTATAAAATCAAGCAAGGATCATCTCCTTGCCCTAGAAGAAGATCATTCGAAGAGCAGCAACTCATCCTCATCATAAGGAGCAACCTTTTCTATTAAAGAAAGGCTTTTCATCTGAAAGAAAATCATCCAAGAGGAAGCTCTAATCATCAAAGTGATCAAGTGGAAGAGTTCATCTTCACTTGTCAAGTAAGTATCTTTCATTTTATAATCAAGTTTGGTTAAATGACTTCGTGTGTGCAAGGAGATCTATAAATCAATTGGGTCATCGAATTTCCTTGCATAAGAAAGGAGGATAGATATAGTCCCCAAAAGAGAATTCATTGATGTCTATGGAAAAGTCTTTGAAGGTCAAGCATTGTTTGAATGCATGTAAAAGGATCAAGGGACTCGTAAGATTCTTATGAAATTAGTCAAAGGTCCTCTCACCCTTATGTAGCAAGAGAGGAGGCATAAAAGGGATATATGAAAGAGATATATTCTCTGAAAATGTAGTAAATAAGGTTATATCACTTAGACCTGATCTACACAAAATTGAAGGTATCAAAGAATGAAGGAATATCTTTCATGAGATCTCAATTGGAAGATCTAGGAGAAATGATAAGAAGATAATCATCATTGTTCTAATTGATAAGCAAGGTAACAAATGACAAGAAAATTACCACATTCAACTTGTGGTCTCTATCCCAGATAGAAAAAGGCAAGCTGAGGGCAAAAGTGTTGAAGGTTAAAAGACTCAAAAATTTGCAGAAAGGAAAGGGAAGTTTGCTCCTCAAAACAAGACAAAAACAATATAGCTAAGATTCAATGCTATTGAAAGATTATGAAAAGAAGACTCTATCTCCGAAAAGATGGAGGAAGCTGAAGAAAAGGGCCAAGGAAAGAGGGAGTAACAGATCTCTACTGTGATTGAGATGGTATCCCTCACAAAAGGGTCCTATCATAAGCTCCTCAATCTTTTGATATGGCCATGACAATAATGAAAGATGGAACAGCACAGTAAAAACTAAATTACAGAGCATAAAACATTCAACAATAATGCGCAGCTCTCACACACCAACTCAATCTTATTTCATTAACATAGGCATATATTTATACATGAGAAGAGGTATTGGGATTTTGTCAACTCCACAAATTTCTCAATCAATAACTCCACAAATCACTCCATAATTCTCCCAACAATCATCCACAAATCTCTCACTTGTCATTCCACTAATTTCTCCATAAATCTCTCACTAAAAACAACTTTTATTATTGAATATTTGACAAATGATCCATTATTCCATCATTTCTCCCCCATAATGATCATTTGGAAATATTCCAAGATCATCTTTGAATTTGCAGAACTTTTCCTTAGACAGTGATTTGGTGCATATATCAGCTACCTATTCATCTATTTTGTAGTACTCGATCTCGATCACTCCTTGTTGAACCAGATCCTGAACAAAATGATATTGAATATCAATATGCTTGCTCTTCTTATGGAAAACTAGATTCTTGGTCATCTGAATAGCACTTTTATTATCACACATCAACCGAGTGAGTTGTTCTTGTTGTTCATGTAGGTCCTTTAGAATTATTCTTAACCAAACTGCTTCACATGTTGTTGTTGTTGTCGCTTTATACTCTACTTCTGATGTCGAGGGAGAAATTGACAGTTGCTTATTAGTACTCCAAGCAAGTGTCACTGAACCCACATTGAATGAATACCCTGAAGTTGATTTCCTGTCATCCATACATCTTGCCCAATCTGAATCTGCATAACCAATCAACCTGAAATATTTTGTAGACCTGTATAACAAACCATAACCAGTTGTTCCATGCAGATATCTTAAAATCCTCTTTGCTGCTTTCTAATGCAATTCCTTAGGTTCTGGCATAAATCTTGATACCATGCTGATTGCAAAAGAAACATTTGGTCAATTTGTATTTAAGTAGATCAAACTTCCAACCAATTGACGATACAAAGTAACATCAACTGAATTGGAGTCATCGTGTCTATATAACTTCAACCCAACTTCCAAAGGAGTTGCCACTGGCTTGCAACTCAACATTCTGAACTTCTTCAAAATGTCCCTGTTGTCGCACGGAGTGTCTTGGTAGCGCGACAACGCTCAGAGTAAGGGTTGTCACTCTTAATCCTTACTCACTCCATTTAGACTCTCTCCTAAGCAAGTCAAGGGGGGTAGTCCCTAAAGTAAATAGATGAAAAAGCCTGTGGATCACGAGCTCTAAGAGATTTTAATGTGGATAACTTGATGAATTTAAATAATTAAATCAAATTGATAGATTAAACGCCAAAGTAAACTAAACACGACCACAAGATAGAAACAATAATAGACCAGTGCCTTCAATATTTGAATTAACCATCAATAAAACAAGCTACCCAGAACAATTTTCAATATGTGACAAAAAGTGACGATAATCCATATAAATGCCCAACACTGGATCACACAAAATATTCTAGATTTTAAACGATTTTCATTAACTGTCCAAGATCTAGAATTAATTAATTTTCTCTTATCGTCAATATAACTTAAAACATTTATCATGAGAATTAAAAATCTGGCGTTTATCATCAAAAGCACCAAGGAATCTAAAACTAATCAACGGGTCAAAAATTGAAATTTTAATGGGCCACCAACCACATTAAAAAAAAAAAAATAATAGTTTTAAGATAAAACCCCTTAATTTAAATACTTATCACAAATTTAAATTTTTAGAATTTTTAAATTTTTAAATGTTTAGGATTTTTGAGAGCTTTTTCATTTTATTTTTATATTTTGAAAATTTTAAATTTTTTATTATTTTTAAAGTTTTTATTTTTTAAATATTTTTATGCAAAGTAAATCAAAACTTGAAATCTACCCTTCTTATATTTTTGGATTTTAAATCAAAATTAAACAAACAAACAAACAAAAAATGAAACAAATTAAACCAAAATGGAACCCCCTTTTTTTATGTCTTTAGATTTTTTTTAATTTAAATAACATAATCAAAGTCATAAATGAAAAATTAAAGATATTACAACAACAACAACAACAACAAAAGCAAGAGAAAATCGAATTCTAAAACCAACCAAAGCCCAAAATTAAAAAAAATGAATCAAATTAAATAAAAAAAAGGGCAACCTAATACCTAACCGTGCCAAACGAAATATATGAAAAATAAAAAAAAGAACCGAAGATCAAATGCTTTGTTTATCAGTGTGCAGGTGCGAGTCAGCCCGATCGCGGGAGGAGGATTGCAATGGCAGCGATGGATGACAGCACAGGGAGAATGAGCAACTGGAGGATGCAAGCAGAGAGGGGATGAGGAGGTGCGGGGTGCGGAGCGAGGAATATGGCTGAGGATAGAGGTTTGAGAGCCACAGTTTGGGTAGCTTGATGAAAGAAGCGTGGAGAGTTGGGCCGCGGAAAGACTGCATGAGATGGACAACAGCGTGGAGAGGGTTCAATAAGGGATAAACCCATGCAGACAGCGAGAAGGGCAGCAGATGGGCAGCATGCTACGTGAGTCTTTCTGAAGGAAAAACGCAGGCTTTGCAGCTAGCGTATGGGTTGAGGGATGTACGTGAGGATTTGCAGGTGGAGCGTTGAAGAGTTCAATAGCAAAGTAATGGATAGCGTATGGATCGTCGATGCCCGAGGGGAGGAATGCTGTGGTAGGTGCTGCGAATCTGGAGGGTTTTGAGCAACGGATAGGGCTAGACTGCGTGAGGGGAGAGAAGGACGCAAATTTGGAGCAGAAAAATGCGTGGAAGGGTTTGATTGCAGTGAATGGAGAGTATAAGAGTTTTAGAATGGAAGCACGCAGATGGAGAGGCTGCGGACAATGATGAAAGATGGAAGGAGATCACGCAGACAAGGAGGATAACGGATGGGGGAAGCGGAATTCGGATTTGAACACGGGTTGAAGACTGCGTGGGAGAATGAGGAGGAAAGAAGCTCGGGAAGGGAGAACTAAGGCAACAACAAAACGCTGCGGGCCCTAAAAAAATTCCGAAATTTTTATGCAAAATGAAACCCCACCAGGCAGCCAATCAATCTAAAAAAATTTCACCAGAACCTAAAAAAAAAATTAAAACCGCTCTGCTTCAGATTTCTCAATTAGACCCTTAGATAAAAGAAAATTTCCAGATTAAAAAAACAAAAAATTCAAACCCTTGGACAGCAAAACCGTACCCCGCAAACGTTAATTTTGAGGCCATATCTTACCCTCCAGGGCCTAGATCTAGCTTCAAAATTAAACTTCACCTTCAGATCTGCAACCTGTTCCTGAAAACAAATAGCCAGAACACGAACATGCAAAAATTAAATGAAACCCCAGAAACCCTAAGTCAGATCTATGTACATAAATGGCAAATCTATCAAATCTAGGGAATGTGAGTCCGACTCCGCTCCCAGATCTAATGATCTGCAGCTCTCAATAGCCAGATCTAACGATTCAACACAGAAAAATTAAAAATTTTTGGATTTTTAGAGGAGGTACTAAGCTTGAAACCCTTCATGCATCACCCATAAAAATATCTTATGATAAGCCTGGGATAAAAATCAAACTGGGCTCTTCAGAAAACGCGGATCGGGAGTTGGATGGTTCAGCCGAGAACTTCCCTGAATGCCCGATGACCTAATAATCAAGGATTTTCCTGCACAACTCAATTCAGTTGTCAATCATAGAGCAAAATAACAATAATAAAATTTAGATCTAATAGAGATACCTGCTATTATATTCAAAACTTAAATTACCATTCAAAACCCAGCGACTGAGCAAGATACCTGTACTCAAATCGCTCTTCAGAAAAGCTATATCAATGGCCAAAAAGAAATATATGCATGAAAATAATACATCTTATAGCATTTCCATAAGATGTAAAAAAATTTAACACCAGCAGAATTTAACCCCAAAGTCCTTCTTTATTGCTCGTAAAAAAATTACAAGAGAGCTTTTCGCTTAGTACACAATCAAAAGATCGGATCCTCTCAAATGACAACTAACCCCCTATTTAAAGATAAATTTCCTAACGGCTAGTTCGAGTGATCCTTGTCAAAGCAATCTTGACCGTTGATGAGGATCAAAATTTCTTTTAATCTCATCTGTCGAAATTTTAAATATTGAGGAAATTTCGAATTTTTCAATTAAACGCATTTTAATATATTCAAAAATTTAAATTTTGCATTTATTTCCTCAAAACTTTGACTTTGACTTAACCTCAGGGACCTAAGACATAAAATTTAGCAAAATAATCAACTAACCTTAGTCCCTGGACCAGTTAAGATTTAATTTTTTAAAGGACCAACAAATTTTACCTCTGGAAAATCTAAATTTACCTAGGACCTATGAGGGGATAAATTATTTTTCTAACCCTCAAGAAATTTTACATCATGATTTTCACATTTTTACATCTCAAGAGGGAAAACCCATTTGACAAAGACCCTCACAGACTACCCAGTTCTGTGACACAAATATAATCTAGCAAATCAAGCAATTTGTAATAAAATAACCTAACCAAATAGTTAGGATTATTCCCAAATCACTTTTCCATAGACTCGATCTAGCACACTAAGACTCCGCTAACATTCTAATGACAAAATCCATTCCGGCTTTGGGGTAAGGCTGAAGGAAAACTCTGCCGATCATGGATCGGTGAGACAAAAAACCTTCCGGAATGTAGATCAACACCAGAAAATTAGGTTTACCTAGGCAATTACATACATGACACAGATTTGCTGAGATTATTTACAATTTTTACATGTAAACTGGGTTTACAATATAACATGATCATGTTGATGATGATAGTCGAACGGCATGGACACGTTGATCAAGCGCTATCCCTTTTGCGAAAAAAGGGGGTGTACTGCTATGGGCAGTTGACACGTAGTGGTCAACATCTGGTTCTACTTGGGGACACGTTGTTGCACTGTAGGAATGTGAGAATCCAGAATCTGCATCCACGCAACACACAACAAAACATAAGTAGTGTTCATCCAAAAATCATCATATAACATTAAGCACAGGAAAGATATAAGCTCTTCATTTATTAACTATCTAGTAACGTGAAAAGTAAATCTAATCCTCAAACAGAAATGAAATGTTGAAAAGACAAGCAGTAGGGTTAGAAATACAGAGAATGCCCCATGGCATCAGATGCGTTCAATATAGTGTATAATGAGCATTTGCCTGCTTCAGGCAAATCTGCCGACTACTTCTCGGATGTGCCATGTCCAATTCTGCATACAGTAGGACTTTTTCCTATCCAAAAATCAAGCTGCTTACGACTATCTGATGCATCAAATCACTTTCTCGTTCTCTTTCTCTTGCGTTTTTTCTTTGTGGCAGGCTGTATCACTGATGACATGGAACCTTCTGCATCAAAACTCTCAGATGAAGTATGTAAGATATGCATGACATGTCTTTCTTCATCTTGCATCTGATTTTTATCGTTTTTAATTTTATCTTGATCACCTTCAATTAAACCACTTTTCAATGGAACAAATGACCTCCTCATAATAAGATGGAGCTTGCTGCAGCAGATAAGGAGGCTTCTTATCTATCGACATCTCCCTGTTTCTTTCATCCTCTAACTGATGCTGAAGCTTCTGTACCTGTATTGTAATGGCATTCATCTGGTTAGAGTGTTCAACCTTCATAGCACTGATTTCCCTAGCATGGTCTTCCTCCATGCTCAATAACTTATTCTGAAGACATATCTGACTAGCTTCCATATCTTTTATTACTTTGTCATTCTTTGCCTTTATGGTCATCAAGCAATGTTGCATAGAGTTTATCTCTTTCTTATGATTTTCTTGCATGGTAGCCAACTGATTATTATAATCGAATGTCATGATAGTCATTTCTTCATCCATAGTTAATAACTTGTTTTGCAATAGAATTAGTTTCCCTATCATGATTAGCTTTCATGGTTTCCATCTCCTTATCTCGCTTTTCCAAGTGGGTGTATGAAGTTCTCATATCATTGACGTAATCAGTTACAAATTTTTCCTGATTAAACTCCATATTTTTTACCAACCGCATTAGTTCCTCTATAATTTGCTTATGATTTTCCCTTTCATTGTTGACAATGATTTGACAATTTGTCCCTACTTTTCCACTATCATGGATTTGATCTGCAACGGTACTGGTGGATGGCACATTCTGATATGGAGAATTGTCTTGAAATCTTTCATCAACAGTTGAATCCTTCACAAAATCACTTTCATTCTATTGCTTAATTTTAGGGGCACAAGGCGAGCTATCTTGATAACCATATCTATCTTTAAAAGCATAAAAGATGTCTTATAAAGAATTGAAAGAATCTTCAGGACAATTATTAAACCAATTCAAAGCATCACCCTCTAAAGAAAAGACAAATAGACGCATTTTGACATCTTCATGATCATACTAAGGAAAACTACAATATATGAGCATTATACGAGAAAACCTGCATAGATGCTTTCTAACAGCGACTGAATCACCACCCAAGAACAAAGACAATTTATGAATGGTCGCTTCCTGAATATCATGGAGAACATCAGTAAAATGACACGTGGTAAACGAATAATCCATGATGAATAATGAGGGACCAAATGGATGATAGAGAGAGACCTTTGCTCAAGAAAATCAAGAGATGAAAGAAGTGGAGTCGCCACTTGAACATGAATCTAACTTTAAGATCCAAACAACTGGATATAAGGGAGGGCTTCTTGTCTGAGAAAAATAAATGAAAAGGAATGGAGTCGCCACCCAAACAAGAAACGAACTGAGAATTCTAGGTGCTAAAGGTACGATTAACGAGCTGACGAAAGATAAGGCGATGAAAAGATCAAATGATGCCAGGAAAGATTGGCCACTTGACAGGCTAATGAATGGTGGAAAAGATGAGATGCGCCAAAAAATGTTGACTTTGCCGGCTCAAATGAATGATAGAAAGATGAAAGATGAATGACGAATGTTGAAGCAACCAAGGACAGAAACAACTCTATCCCCGGCAACGGTCCCAAAAAATGTTGTCTCACAGAGTGTCTAGACAGCACGACAACGCTCAGAGTAAGGGTTGTCACTCTTAATCCTTACTCCGTTTAGACTCTCTCCTAGGCAAGTCAAGGGGGGTAAGTCCCTAAAGTAAATGGATGAAAAAGCCTGTGGATCATGGGCTCTAGGAGATTTTAATGATGGATAACTTGATGAATTTAAATAATTAAATCAAATTGATAGATTAAACGCCAAAGTAAACTAGACACGACCACAAGATAGAAACAATTATACACCAGTGCCTTCGATATTTGAATTAACCATCAATAAAACAAGTTACCCAGAACGATTTTCAATATGTGACAAAAAGTGACGATCATCCATATAAATGCCCAACACTAGATCACACAAAATATTCTAGATTTTAAACGATTTTCATTAACTGTCCAAGATCTAGAATTAATTAATTTTCTCTTATCGCCAATATAACTTAAAACATTTATCATGAGAATTTAAGATCTAGCATTTATCATCAGAAGCACCAAGGAATCTAAAACTAATCAACGGGTCAAAAATTGGAATTTTAATGGGCCATAGGCCACATTAAAATTAAAAAAAAAAAAAAAAAAAAAAAAAAAAAAAAAAAAAAAAAAAAAAAAAAAAAAAAATTAACGTTTAAGTGAAAACCCCTTAATTTAAATCCTTAATCACAATTTAAACTTTTAGAATTTTTAATGTTTAGGATTTTTGAAAGTTTTTTTTTTATTTTTATATTTTGAAAATTTTAAATTTTTTTAGGATTTTTTAAAGCTTTTAATTTTTTTTAATGCAAAGTAAATCAAAAACCTGAAATCTACCCTTTTTATATTTTTGGATTTTAAATCAAAAAAAACAAACATAAAAAATAAAATAAAATAAAAATGAAACAAACTAAACCAAAATGGAACCCCCTTTTTTTATGTCTTTAGATTTTTTTTTTTTAATTTATTTAACATAATCAAAATCATAAATGAAACATTAAAACAAAAAAGAGAGAAGAAAGAGAAAATCGAATTCTAAAACTAACCAAAGCCCAAAATTAAAAAAAGATGAATCGAATTTAAAAAAAAAAAAAAAGCAACCTAATACTTTACCGTGCCAAACGAAATATATGAAAAATAAAAAAAAAGAACCGAAGATCAAATGCTTTGTTTATTAGTGTGCAGGTGTGAATCAGCCCAATGGCGGGAAGAGGATTGCAATGGCAGCAATGGACGACGGCAAAGGGAGAATGAGTAGCTGGAGGACGCAAGCAGAGAGGGGATGAGGAAGTGCGGGGTGCGAAGCGAGGAATATGGCGGCGAGGAGTATGGTTGAGGGTAGAGGTTTGAGAGCCGCAGTTTGGGTTGGCTCGATGAAAGAAGCGTGGAGAGCTAGGGCCGCAGAAGACTGCGTGAGATGGACAGCAGCATGGAGAGGGTTCGATAAGGGAGAAACCCACGCGGACAATGAGAAGGGCAATGGATGGGTAGCACGCTACGTGAGTTTTTTTGAAGAAAAAACGCAGGCTTTGCAGCTAGCATATGGGCTGAGGGATGTAAGTGAGGATTTACAGGTGAAGCGTTGAAGAGTTCGATAGAAAATCAATGGATAGCTTATGGATTGTGGATGTGAAAGGGGGGGCGGGGGAATGTTGTGGTAGGTGCTGCGAATCTGGAGGGTTTTGAGCAACGGATAGGGCTAGACTGTGTGAGGGGAGAGGAGGACACAAGTTTGGAGCATAAAAATGCGTGGAAGGGTTTGATTGCAGTGAATGAAGAGTACAAGAGTTTTAGAATGGAAGCACGCAGATGGAGAGGTCGCAAACAGCGATGAAAGATGGAAGGAGATCACTCAAACAGGGAGGAAACAGATGGGGGAAGCAGAAATCAGATTTGAACACTGTTGAAGACTGCATGGGAGAATGAGGAGGAAAGAAGCTCGAGAAGGGAGAACCCGGGAAACAGCAAAAGGCTACAAGCCCTAAAAAAAATTCGAAATTTTTATGCAGAATGAAACCCCACCAAGCAGCCAATCAATCTAAAAAAATTTCACCCGAACCCAAATTTTTTTTTTTAACCGCTCTGCTTCAGATTTCTCAATTAGACCCTTATATAAAAGAAAATTTCCAGATTTAAAAAAAAAAAATTCAAACCCTTGGACAACAAAACCAACCCTACAAATGTTGATTCTAAGGCCAAATCTTACCCTCCAAGGTCTAGATCTGGCTTCAAAATTAAACTTCACCTTCAGATCTGCAACCTGTTCCTGAAAACAAACAGCCAGAACCCAAACATGCAAAAAATAAATGAAACCCCAGAAACCCTAAGTCAGAAAAAGTAAAAATAAAAAATTACATACCTATGTACATAAATGGCAGATTTATCAAATCTAGGGAATGTCAGTCTGACTCCGCTCCCAGATCTGATGATTTGCGGCTCTCAACAGCCAGATCTAACGATTCAGCACAGGAAAATTAAAATTTTTTGGATTTTTAGAGGAGGTACTAAGCTTGAAACCCTTCATGCATCACCCATAAAAATATGTTATGATAAGCCTAGGATCAAAATAAAACTGGGCTCTTCAGAAAACGTGGATCGAGAATTGGCTGGTTCAGCCAAGAACTTCCCCGAACGCCCGATGATCTAAGAATCAAGGATTTTCCTGCACAACTCAATTCAACCGTCAATCATAGAGCAAGAGAACAATAATAAAATTCAGATCTAATAGAGATACCTTCTATTATATTCAAAATTTAAATTACTTTTCAAACCCCAGCGACTGAGCAAGATACCTATACTCAAATCGCTCTTCAGAAAAGCTATATCAATGACCAAAAAGAAATATATGCATAAAAATAATACATCTTACAGCATTTCCATTAAGAGTAACACCAGCAGAATTTAACCCCAAAGTCTTTCTTTATTGCTCCTAAAAAAATTACAAGAGAGAGTTTTTCGCTTAATACACGATCAAAAGATCGGATCCTCTCAAATGACAACTGACCCCCTATTTAAAGATAAATTTCCCAACGACTTGTTCAAGTGATCCTTGTCAAAGCGATCTCGACCGTTAATGAGGATCAAAATTTCTTTTAATCTCATCCATCAAAATTTTAAATATTGAAGAAATTTCGAATTTTTCAATTAAATGCATTTTAATATATTCAGAAATTAAAATTTTGCATCTATTTCCTCAAAACTTTGACTTTGACTTAACCTCAGGGACCTAAGACATCAAATTTAGTAAAATAATCAACTAACCTTAGTCCCTAGACCAATTAAGATTTAATTTTTTAAAGGACCCACGAATTTTACCTCTGGAAAATTTAAATTTACCTAGGACCTAGGACCTATAAGGGGATAAATTATTTTTCTAACCCTCAAGACATTTTACATCATGATTTTTACATTTTTACAACTCAAGGAGGAAAACCCATTTGACAAAGACCCTCACAAACTACCCAATTTTGCGACACAAATATAATCTAGCAGATCAAGCAATTTGTAATAAAATAACCTAACCAAATAGTTAGGATTATTCCCAAATCACTTTTACATAGACTCGATCTAGCACACTATGACTCCCCTAACATTCTAATGACAAAATCCATTCCGGCTTCGGGGTAAGGTTGAAGGAAAACTCTGCCGATCGTGGATCGGTAAAACAAAAAACCTTCCAGAATGTAGATCATCACCAAAAAATTAGGTTTACCTAGGCAATTACATACATGACATGGATCTGTTGAGATTATTACAATTTTTACATGCAAACTAGGTTTACAATATAACATGATCAAGCTGATGATGATAGTCGAACGGCACGGACATGTTGATCAAGTACTATCCCTTTTGCGAAAAAAGAGGGTGTACTGCTATGGCAATTGACACATAGTGGTCAACAGTCCCAATACTTGGTTTGCGACATGAAAATACTATCTTCCTTCTACCAAACTTCAATACCCAAGAAATAATGCAACTCACCAAGGTCTATCATCTCAAACTCAACAATCATATGTGACTTAAACCTTTGAGATAGTTTTGTACTATTCCATGTATAGATCAAATCATTAACATATAAGACAACTATCAGAATGTCATGTCCTGACTGAAAGATATAGAGATTGGGCTCAAATAAACGTTTAACTAAGCCATGGTCCTGAAAATACTAATCAATTCTTGAATATCATACCCTTGGTGCTTGCTTAAGACCATACAAGCCTTCTTCAACTTATAAACATAATCTTCTTTTCCTAGCACTTCAAAACTTTCAGGTTGCTCCACATAAATTTCCTCATCCACATAACCATTTAGAAAGGTTGATTTAACATCCATTTGAAAAATTGGCCACTTGTATTGTGCAGCTAATGCAAGAACCATCCTGATTGTATCCAACTTTGCCACTGGGGCAAATGTCTTAGTATAATCAATTCCTTCTTTCTGTGCATAGTGCTTTGCAACTGAATGAGCCTTATACTTATCAATTGTGCCATCTGATTTATACTTGGTTTTATAAACCCACTTAGTGCCAATTACATCTTTTCCCTTCGGTAATTTGACCAAGTCCCATGTATCATTTTTCACCAAGGCATTCATTTATGCTTCCATAGCTTCATTCCATTCTTTCTTTCTTGATGCTTCTGCATAATCCTGTGGTTCATCCATTTTCATTACCTGTCCCATAAGTGCTATTCACTAGATAACTTTCAGAGCTAGTAACCCTTCTTTCAAAATTTCTATCCAACATACTACATTCTGAATGACTCCTTTCAAGCCACTTAGGCTTCTTCTTCAATTCATCTTCTTTTAATAACTTGGAATTTGATTCATCACCAATATTCACTACATCTTTCTTCAATTCAAATTGTACATGTTCTGGATGATAGATTCCCTTCTCATCAAACACAACATCTCTGCTTATTATCACCTGCTTTGCCTCTAGATCAAATAACCTTTAACTTCTTGTTTCAATACTATATCCAATAAAGATACACTTCACACTCTTATCATCCAATTTCTTCCTCTTTTCCTTAGGAACATGTGCATGTGCAGTACAGCCAAAAACTTCATATGTGCAACACTGGGTTTGTATCTTGACCATGCTTGTTCTGGAGTCAAATTCAACACTGCCTTTTTAGGACATCAGTTAAGAGTGTATACTATTGTGTGTACTGCATCAGCCCAAAACTCATTTCCAAGTGACTCAGTTTTTAACATGCCTCTAGCCATTTCAACTATGGTTCTATTCTTCCTCTCTGCAACACCATTTTGTTGAGGAGAATATGAATTAGTAAACTCTCACTTTATTCCATTCTTCCTACAATAATCCAAAAACTCATTTGACTTGTATTCTCCCCCATTATCTGTTCTTAGGGTGAGAATTTGTAGACCACTTTGCTTTTCAAATAAAGCTTCAAACTCAAGAAAATGAGAAAACACTTAGACTTATCTTTCAAAAAATACACCCATGTCTTCCTAGAATAATCATCAATGAAAGTGAGAAAATAGTGTGTCTTTCCAAAAGACACAATCTCCATTGGACCACGCAAATATGAATGTACCAACGCTAGACGTTCTCTAGCCTTCCATGTTCTATCTGAGAAACTTTCCTTGTGTTGTTTCCCAAAAATACACCCTTCACATATCATCATCCAACTTGATATAAGGAAGACCATTCACCATGTTCTGCTTTCTTAACAACACCAAACTCTGAAAATTTAGATGTCCCATCCTATAATGCCAAATCTTACTATTTGCTTCTTCTGTTGTATTCAAACTTTGTGAATTACTTGAATCAAAGGAGAGCTTGAAAATTATGTCTTCATTCATTTCACCTCTTGCTACAGCTGCATTTTTATTCAATTTATCCATGATTAAGCATTCTTTATTATTAAACACTAACTTGCAGTTTTGCTCCATCATTTGTCCTACAGAAAGTAGGTTCTTCTTCAATGTTGGTGTCAACAAAGTGTCCTCAATTAACTTCTTCTTTCCATGTAATGTTGGTATTGCAACTGTGCCTTTCCCTTTCACCTCAGAAACACTATCATCACCAAATATGACTTTACCAGAATAATTGTCATTAATTTTGGTAAACAAATCCTCTTGAGATGTCATATGAGTTGAACATCTTGAATCAATATACCATGATTCACTTTCTTCACTATGTGCCATCAAACTTGAGATGAATAACTTCTCATTCCTAGTTTCTTCAACAACTGTATTAGCACCTTTTCACTCCATATCTCACATTTTTGCATAACAATCTCTTTCAAGATTGCCAAATTTTTGGCAATAATAACACTATGGTCCTCCACCTCTTCTTCCATTTCTACCTCCATCTCTTCCTTGTCCTCTTTCGCAAGATCCATCTCTGCCTCTTCCTCTATACTGACTTGGATTCATGCCTCACGCTCTTGAAGGTGATGCATTTCCTTGTGAACTTTGTTGATTTTTGTTTTGATTCTAATTATGATATTGACCCCTACTCCTTCCTCTTCCTCTATGCTTTGCAGAAAAGGCATGTTCTACTTGCTCAGATGGTTGACTCTCTTCAACAATTAAAAAGAATCCACTTAATTCATCAATTTTCATGGTATTTAAATCTTTGGAGACCATAATACTAGTAGTGACCATCTGAAACTTAGGCAGAACACTTCTTAAAATCTTCTCAATTAGCCTTCTTTCTGGAACATCTTCACCTAATGACCTCATTTTATTAACAAGATCTTGCATTTTTGTGATGTAATCATGAATGGATTCGTTACTTTGCATATGGGCATTTTCAAAATTCCTCCTTAATGTTTGCAGTTTAGCTACAGCAATACCTTCATATGTGTTCTTTAAGATATCCCATGCTTCTTTAGATGATATTGCACCACTGATTCTTGGAAATATAGATTCTTCAAGAGCACTGCCTATAAGTGAAAGTGCTTCATTATCTTTCTTAATAAGTTCCTTAAGAGATTTCTTTTCATCATCACTTAATGCTTTGAATTCATCAGGAGAAGGCATAGTGTATCCATCAGTTACAAGTTCCCATAAATCTTTAGTGATGAATATAGGTTGCATACGTTTGCTCCAATAAAAATAGTTTGTGCCAACAAGTTTAGGCAATACAATACTACTTGCCACCATGAGAAGAGTAAGAGAGAGTGATAGAGAGAAAACGCACAAAAGAACACAATGTGTCCCACTTCAACCAGGCACAAGAACCAAATGTCCCAAAAATTGGGACTCAACCACCACCAAAAAATATCAATTTTATTAATTGGAAGAGTACAAAGAGAGCTAAAAAGCTCAATTTTTCAAAAATTATATCTTATATCTCCTTTCATTATTGAAAACCATCTTATATCTCCCTTCATGAGAAGAAATATTAATTCTCCCTTTCCAAAACCTTATAAAACATATTTACTTCTTATATCTCCGTTATTAAAAATGTTAATCCACTCTCATGGTCTCCACTAATCCTCTCTCTTCACTCCTTATGTTAACATATAAGGCAAAGTATGATAGTAATGGTTTTCAAATATGTTAACTTCCACTAGAGGTGAATTTCACACCTTTTAAGGAAATTTAAAAAATATAACCTTGGGAATACCAAAAAAAAAGGAATTTTTGTGGAAGCTTTAACGTAGGTTCAACGCATGCAAAAATGTCCAAACCATGTGGTTTGAACTTAATTAATAAAAGGAACCAGTTCAAGTACGTCCAGCACTCAAAATATGGAGCACAACAATTTTTCCACATTGACAAAGTACTCCACGACAGCTTCACGCATAGATCTTTCTCATTGTCCAACGCTGCATGCAGAGCCATTCACACGACATGCTAGTGACTGTATGGTTGCTTTCATTCAATGCAACTCTGCTGCACGCAGAATTATTTCAATGCAACTCTGCTCCACACAGAATTGTTTCAATGCAACTCTGCTCCATGCAGAATTCAGCATAAGCATAGATTAGTCAACGTAAGTCTGCTCTACGCAAAAATTCAGCAAAGATTTTCTCCAACGCAGAACAAGATTTTCTTCAACACGGGTCTTCAACGCATAGCGATCCACACGCATTCTGCTCTGACTGCTCACACGTTTCTCTGCATGCACACGGTCTACAAAAATTCTCCAATGTTCACACTGTCAAAACAAAATTCTTGATAGAAGCAATACCCATGGAAAGAAAGGATAGTAAAAAAAATTATTGAAAGCATTCGCTTTTCTGTTCCAAATTCTTCGTTTAGATAAATATTAACATTCATAAATTTCACAAACTCTCTGATCCTTGGTTCTGGGCAATGGCTCTAATACCAAATGAAAGATGGAACAACACAGTAAAAACTAAATGACAGAGCATGAAACATTCAACAATAATGCATAGCTCTCACACACCAACTCAATCTTATTTCATTAACATAGGCATATATTTATACATGAGGAGAGGTATTGGGATTTTGTCAACTCCACAAATTTCTCAATCAATAATTGCACAAATCACTCCATAATTCTCTCAACAATCATCCACAAATCTCTCACCTGTCATTCCAGTAATTTCTCCATAAATCTCTCACTAAAAGCAACAACTTTAATTATTGAATATTTGACAAATGATCCATTATTCCATCGTGGCATCATAGAAGCATTAGAAACAAGAGCTTGTGACATCACCATGGGAATCATGAAGGAAAAAATCCATGGTAGTGAAACATGACGGATATAGCTCTTGGGAACCTCACTGAACATTGAAAGAAAGGATGAAGTCATCTAGGACAAGGCTCATCATACATCAAGTCAAAAACGAAAAACATCTACCAGATAGGGATATGCAAGATCCTCAAGATTCTCTGATGGAATCCTCATCGGAGGGTTCACTAATCTAGAGAGGAAGCAAGTGTTTCATCAAGAACTCCAACTTGTGGAATTCATGGATGATGATATGATGACATAAGAGATGAAGTAGATCAAGGGGTTGAAGACACTTCAATCAAGGAAGCTGCTGAAAGAAGCCTAGATGACCTAAAGATAAATGAAGTACGTATGCTTGTGTTTAATATTATAATGTCATGTCGTATGGTTGCAGGTAACATGGATCAATATTTCTATCTTGAGAAGCGTGATCGAAGGAAAAAGGAATCTCCTCCTATAATAGGTTGCCGAAAGGCATGGTTCACACTATATGAAATCAACATAATATGTCCTCATATGAAATATGAGGTGGTTGACTACAATCAAGGAACTCTGATTGTATGCTCCAAATAATAGAATGTGTGATGAAAGGAAGAGAACACAAGATATGCAACCATCATACGAGGCATTCAACATCCAAGGAAACCAAGAAGACTTGACTAGGAAATCTCCTGAGAAGATATGATGGAGACCCTTGACAATACATATCTTTAGAGAGATGTGTCAATCTGTACAAAGCATGTCGATGCCTACAGGAAGATGTCATGATGAAAGATCATCACTAAGGTAACTTGTGATTTTAATAATTGAATAATATCTTAGGAGCTTATGTAGGGCTACCAAAGGAAAGTATATGTCTTCCATAGTTGATAACCATATGGCAAGATGAAAGATCCTTGAAAGAAATATGGTACGAAGGAGAGTAGCACGACATGAAGCTAGACCATATGAGAAGATTAATGGATCACTTTCTGACAGAACGAAGACATGACTCATGGATGAAAGTGATGGATGATCTATGCCCTAATGAAGAGATCCCAAAGATGAAGACTCCTCGACATCGAAGAAATTCATGACATCAAAGGAAGGAGCCTTTCATGAGCAACTGGGTGTTTTCATCATTGTTGTTGCAGGTCCCTGATTAAGAGGGAGCCTAGTAATAAGTTTCTTACTTGGAAGAAACTTGGTAATTCCTAAGCCAAGAGGGAGCTTAGGTACATTCCTTGTATAGGAATGAGTACATTCCTTTGTGGAATATATCCTCCCTACTTGAGAGGGAGAGATAGACACGTCATACTCGTCTTTAGTTGAGAAGACAGAATGGAGAATTGGGTAATCATCTAGCATCCGATACTCTTTGAGGATGTGTAGGCCATTCAAGAGAAGAGTAGGCAAAAGCACTGATATTCTTTTAGGGTTGGGAACCCAAGATAAGAATAGTCCTAGAAGGTCATACTCAATGAACACCCGGGTGGTATGTACCTTGAGAGACAATGAAGAAGGTGTCTATAGTCATTGGTCTCGCCAACATTGTGCTCTGATCTGATGAGAGATAGAGTTGTCAGTCAAGGCCTTGATGTGGAAACAATGTTGGTCACTATGATGCTATACAGATGGGTTACCAATCCAATTCTTCTTATGAGAAATTCTTCAGATTGAGAATGACCAAGTACCATTATGAATGCCTCCGTTGTTAAGAGAGTGTTGAAGAAAGCGTAACTAGGTTCGGTCTTCATAATGACATGATCTTTGTAAATGATGAAATAAAAGAAATAAAATTATTTTTGTATGCCTTGCTACATGGGTTTCATGAGCAAGAGGTTTATTTGTTAGTGGCTCCCATTGAGAGCCTTAGGATTTATTATTAAGTCAAAGAGTCAATGTCATGTATGAAGAAGCTCTTCTTGAGCCTATGTTCAATGTATATAACTATATAGAAATGTCTAACAACCCTCCAAAGATAAGCACAATCCCTCTTGAAGAAGTCGGCCTCCAAATGATATAAAAAGAAGTCATGTCGGCTCATATAAGGAGACACAACAGTTCACTCTCTCATGTCGGCTTATATGCATGACTAACCACTATAAATAGGCATGTGAGATCCGCACTACAAGCAAAAAAAGAACTCGGATCCTCTGAAATTTCGGATGAGTAAAGGGGTATAGTATTTTGAATGGGGACAGATCAGCATCTCTGTGTTTTTCGGATGGGTACCCTAGAAGTAAAGTCTCATGATGATCACTGTCTCGACATACTAGACAGTCTCGACATATCTATGATGATGAAGATCTCAGTGCAAGGAGAGAACACAATCATTGTCTTTGCATACTAGACAGTCTCGGCATATCTATGATGGTGAAGATCTTGGTGTAGGGAGAGATTACAGTCACAGTCTCGACATAGTTGTGATGATGAGGATCTTGGTGGTCCCACAATAACACTCTGTCTCGGCATTCATTCTGAACACAGTCATGATCTCAGCATAGTGTTAATCATGATCTCAATCATGATCTTGATGAGGACATAGTTACAAGGTCATGATCTAGATGTAGATCTCGGTGCAGCTCTCATACATATAGAGATCTCATTGTTATGGTGAAGGCCTCAGTAAAGGAGCAGCAATGGTGCAAATATAATGACCTCAGTGATGCAATAATGATGACCTCGGTGTAGCGACAGTAATGATGATGATCTCAGCAGTGACAAAGAAGAGGATTTGTGTCTTGGTCTTGGAGTGGCCTAATAGGTCAAGGATCATGGTCTTGGTATTCGTCAATGTAATGTTCCTAAATAGGAAATTAAGTGATAAACAAAGCAAGCAAACAATCCAACAAGCAGAAAAACGAAATACACATCAAGCACCCATGAAAACGTTGGAAATAGAGAACTATTGAGCCATTTTATTAAATCTTCAAGGGCAATACAATGATAAATAGAATGGTGCACCTGGGCTTGTCTCTAAGGACAAGCATGGCAAAACCTCGTGAGAAAATGTTGATCTGAAGGTTGCCCAACTACTGCACCAAAACTGATCTACGCTGCCTAGAAACTGCGATGTCTGCTAGAATCAAATGGCTGGAATCACTACTTCCCATGCTCCAAAAATTATAAGATTTCAGCTCTCGGATCCTCAGCCAAAACCCACCAAAACCCAGGAAGGGTTTGCCCTAGTTCAGACTTCTGAAATTCGACCCTCAAGGAGCCCCTGCAAAACTCGACCTACCTAAGTGAAGCTAGAAAACCTCCCAAAAAATACCCCAAATCACTGGGATGAGCCCTCCTATGGATTTCCTTCCTTTCCCAACTGTGATTGCGGGTTGTGGCTCTTTCCCTCAAGACCCACGTGTTGCCCAGACTAGCCCTTGGCACTGTCCTCCAAGACTAGAATTCGAACTGCCTGTTTGCAGCACTCTCTTGCTCCAAAACTCCTCCTGACTGCTGACCCAATGATGTCCTACAAATCTCCTAGTTTCTCCAGCTAATAGCTGACCCAATGAAGCTCTCCCCACAATTGTGTGTTCCTCTATCTACTGGCCCAGAAATACGCACTTTTGGATAATCGTTGAATGGATTGGTTGTAAACGCTTCCTGGTGCTCCTCAAGATGCTATGAAACTGCCTTCCTAGGGTGGCACTCATAGTCCCCCGAAGGTAATGTTGAATCTCCCGATTCAGAGATTCATGGTTGAACAACTAGTTGACTCAACTAAGCAGCTCTAGCAAACAGTCAAGTAATTTTCAATATGCCAGAGTGAATGAATGGCCAAGTGAGGAGCTCTTCCTCCTTATGACTTCGTGGGCCTCCCTTTGCCTCATGTGGGCCCCTCCAACAGCTATACAAATTCCCTCCAAGCATTTCGAATTGCGTAGTACACTTTCCCACGTGGGTGGCCCCCACCTTCCACTAGCAAAATAATCTGATCGTATTTCTCCTAAGTCCCTAAGTCGAAACTGCTTGGGTCCTTTTCCTTGGCAAAATTGTGTAGAGACAAAGCCTGTTGCAAATTCTTTTGGAAAGGGACATGAAAGTCCTCCCCTCCCAAATGTTGCTTGCCCTCAAACAACTTCAAACCTGGGTGCTCCAAACTGTGCTCACCCTCCCAGCTGGCATCCTCATTCGGCAAGTTCTTCCAGCGTACCAAGAACTCCTTGATGGTCCTACTCCTCAGCTTCCTCTCCCGCCTCTCCAAAATGGCCTCAAGCTCCAAAACCAGGTGGCCCTCATCATCCAACACGGGTAACTCTACTGTTGTTGTCACTTGTTGTGTTTAAGGCATGAGACATGGAATATGTTGTGAATCCTACTCCCCGGAGGTAGCTTCAACTCATAGGCCACCTCCCCAACTCGCCTGACTACCCTGTATGGCCCATAAAAACAAGGTTGTAGCTTCTTGGCCCCTTTTTGCTTCAACGTGGACTGTGTGTACGGTGGTAACCAGAGGTACACCAAATCCCCCTCCTTGAAATGTCTCTTAGTCTGGTGCCGATCTGCGTACACCTTCTATTGGTTTTGTGATGTCACTAAGTTATCCTTAAGAGCCTTGAGGATGTCTTGGTTCTCTTGGATCCAATATTTGGCCTTTAGGGCCTCGTTGTCTCCAAACACAACATCAGCAAAAGATAATGCATCATAACCATACAAGGCACGGAAAGAAGTCATACCGATGGACATGTGATGGGTGGTGTTGTAGCAATACTCACCCAAATGCAGCCACCGAATCCAAGCCCTCTGCTACCTAGTCACGTAGTTCCTCAGGTACCCCTCCAGCGACCGATTAACTCGCTTAGTCTGGTCATCTGTCTGGGGGTGGTAACTCGTGCTAGGGGTGAGCTCAATACCAACCAACCTGAAGTGCTCTTGCCAGAAGCCTCCCATGAACCTACTATCCTTGTCACTCACGATCTTCTTAGGAAGCCCATGTAATCGGAAGACCTCCCTAAAGAACATCTCTGCAATCTGTGAAGTCGAATATCTGGTAGGGATGGCGAAAAAGTGGGCATACTTGGTCAACCGGTCGATCATTACATAAATGCAGTCCTTGCACTGTACTGTGGGGAGCCCCGTGATAAAATCCATGGAGATACTTTCCCATTTCCCCTCGGGGATGGGAAACAGTTGTAATAACCCTGTAGGATGAATCAACTCCTCTTTGTTCCTCTGACATGCCTCGCATTCCTATACGTGCTACAGCACGTCCCCCTTGAGGCCCTTCCATGTGAAGCGCTCCCTGACTGCCATGTATGTTTTCCTGAACCCCTGGTGCCCTGACAATGGCGAGACATGTGCTGCCTGGAGCACTCTCTCCCTCAACTGCGAGTTTGGGCAAGAGATCGAATTCTTTTGATGGCTAAATCATGAGAAAAATGATGCCCTAGGTGACCTATGGAGGCTAGACCTAGCAAAAGAGGGGAAGGTGAGAGGAATTCTCTTTGAAAATGATCACCTATGGAAGGATCATTGCCTAATCCTTTGGGGAAGATGGAGTTGAGATGAAATTTGTGATTTAGAGGAACTACACCCAATCAAGGAGCCTCCTAGACAACTTCGCATGGCAATTAGGGCATGAGAGCACTTGCTAGAAGAATTTATACTTCAATTTGCAAAAATTGATGACTTATCAAGATATGTTCAATAGAAAAAATCTCTAGGAACATTCATCCTTTCACACTTGATACATGAGATGATGCAACGCTACAAAAAATTAAATTTCCACAATTTCACATATTTCAGATCTAGTATAGTGAAAATCTCAGCAACATCAATGTATTAAAGAAAATATCAAGAATAGACATGAAAATATTACTTACATGTGCAAAGAGTATATCCAATCACCAAAATTATGCCAACAATGAAGCTCCAAGAAAAAAGAGAGATATCCAAACATTAAAATTCATCCATTATATTCAAAATCCTCCTCCAAAAGGGATAGTGAAAATCTCACAAGAGATAAAAACCTAATCCAAGTGATGATGAAAATGAATCATCTCACTTCTATTTATACACTTCTCTAATGAATTCAATTTAGTTAAATTAGCCTAATTTAGCCCCTAAAATAAAAGAATGTGCATAATAACAATATTTTTGGTGACGAGCCCACCAAATAGCTCAATAACATAATAAGAAGCCTCTCAAGAGGGTCGAATGATGAACAAAGTGATTTGTTGGGCCTTTAAGGAAGCCTAATGAAGTCCAAAGGGTGCCATGATGAAGAAATAGACTCCAAACATAGTGGACAAGGGGTTGGCCCCTTGTTTTCCAAGCAAGAACCTGTGGTGCTCCCAATTGGATGTGGGGGCACTAAGACATCCTCATGGGTCTCCAAGTGGATCGAAAATGCATGTAGACCATCTGTAAGGTCTAGGATGATGACATAAGCCTTCCCTCTATAGCCAGAGATATCCTCTGGACCATGGAATATCTACCAATTGTATGGTGCATGTGTGGAGTTGGCTAGGCATGGTGAACCAAGTGCATCATCCTCATCCAAAAGGTGGAACGCGAACAATCAACGAGTAGTGTTGGGGATCCATGAAGTACTCTCTATTATGGTGGAGGCCCATGGCTCTCAACGCTCACCCTACATGTGCCAATGTGGCCCTCTAGATGGCTAAGACCCCATATCGAGAGACCAAGCCCCAAATGGAGACCCACCTGCAATCCTGCATAAGATCCAATTCATCTCCTTTCCCCCCAATACAACAAACCATCAAAATAATAAAGTAAAAGAGCTTACAAGTCATGGAATCATTGGGGCATTGCATGGTGGCATGCCCTTCCATAGTGGGCTTTGGCATGTACAAGTGTCTCCAAGCTCAATAGGGGGTTAATCAAGGACCCCATTAGGTGGTTTCAACCTTTAAAGGGGGGGACATGTCCATAATACATCCCTCAAAGTGGCATGTGGCAAATGATATAGTAATGGAACAGAGTGGGGATCAAGGGAATCATCCAAACCACGTGTCATGGTAAAAGGGTAGCTATAATAAGGAAAGCCCACACCTAGGTATATCAGTGTAGGAGGGACCAAATCATGGTACATGAGTTACCCCGACCTTTGCCTTGCCACCCTTCTTCATATGCCTTTTGCTTTTGATTGATTTGTCTTCATAACTGCTCAAGGCTCCAGCGGATGAGAACATGGATTCCTTAATGATGGAGGAGGCTCATCTAGGGCCCATAGAAACCAGGGTGATGGCCATGGATAAGGGGTAGAGCCTAAGTTGCACGAAACGGGGAAACGGGTATGCGTTTCCGAAATGGGCACAGGTACGAAACGTGACCCCCACAAATTTTGGAAACGGGGAAACGCAATATATATTATATATATATATATATATATTTTAATATATATATTAGGACATTTAAGAAATAATGTGCAATCGTAAAGCATATATGATACATTCTAATTTATTACATTATGATTAAATTGTCAATTGTCAATGCATAAACTATAAGTCTCTAAATTTACATCACAATTACCCATGAATGATCACATAATGAAAATAACAATATCCAAAATCAGCCATGAGAAATTTCTAATTTCTTGTCTCGTGCTTGATTGGGAGTCTCCTCCTACATAGTCGAACGACCTTAGTGTTCTTGATTAAATATAAGTTCCATACCCTAGTACCCTACGTGCTCTTGATTATTGGGAGTCTCCCCTACATAGAGGGGTTGGTTCTCTTGATTAAATACAAGTTCCATACCCTAGTACATGACAAAATCCAATGGAATCATTGTAATCCTCCCAACCCTAAAATCCTGAAAAATACATAAGTCTACTGGATTTTGAGTGAGATCTAAAATTCTACTTTCTCCATATGAAATCCAATGAGGGAAAAACCACTCTCAAACATCTTAAGTCATTTCATGGTAATGTTAAAAATTTAAGTAAAAGGATGAAAATGAAAAATAAAGGAGAATGTCACTTTTACTTTAAGAATTTAACATTACCATTAACTGCATATCAACACTAGGGCCATAGGCTTGAACAATAGGGTGCCCCGCTCACAAAAATCCTCTTTTTTATAACTTGAGAGGCATCCAGAAGCATCCATAAGATATTTTAGTCACCCAATAAAAAATTAGAAGTGAAAAAACAAAAGAAAAAATACAAGAAAAACTCAAGTTAGATGAGGAAACTTCATCATACGGCCTGGAAACTCGTTTTTGAACGTATTGGCCACGTTTCCTAATCAAGAAACAGGCCAGTACGGTCAGAAACGAGTTTCCAAGCCGTACGGTACGAGTTTCCTCGTTTCCGTTTCGTTTCTGACCGGAAACGGACCCTTCTCTAATGTTTCCTGCAACTTAGGGTAGAGCTCATGTTTAGCTTTTGCCCACGTGCTAAATTTGTATGTCTGAACCATCGTTTGCATTTTGAGGTACACTTCCAGTTGAGAGTGGCCAAATTATACTTTTTCTTTTCTTTTTTGCTGCATCAACCTTCGAGGCATTGTTTCAGGCTTGACCCAAGTTGTGGACAAAGGGAAGAGGAGGCTAACCCAATGTGGACCCAATGGGGAAATGTGGACCCGGATGGGAAAATAGATGAACTTGGCTAAAATGAGTGGAAAGGGAGTGATGTAGGTGGTATCGGGAAGCGGGGCCATGCAACCAAAATCGGGATTTCCCATGTAGTGCCAACCCTGAAGCCAATGCCCAGTAAAGGAGATCCCACGGGACTAGGATACAAGGGTAACCACGGAATCAGGCAGTGTAGACAAGAATACAGACATGAGATCCAACTAGGACATCTGGCTCCAACTAGGACATCTAGCTCCAATTGGGACATGAAGGATCTTTCATGCCATATTTTCCGGAAGGATCTTACATCCTTCTATATGGTCCTCTTAGAAGTCATCCACAGATTTCCTTTTGGCAGTCCTACATAAGCCCATCTAGATATCAGTTCAAAAATAAGAAATCAACACTTAAAACAGAATCACCTTTGTGATGGTCTATCATCATGACATCTTCCTGTAGGTATCAACATCCTGCATGCAGATTGACACATCTGCCTAAAGATATTCATTGTCAAGGGTCTCCATCTTTTTCTGACTCCTATCAGAGTCTTCATATCTTTTTGGGAGATATTCTAGTCAACTCTTCTTGGTCTCGGATGTTGAATGCCTTCTTCCATTGTTGCATATTTTATGATCTCTTCCTTTCTCTTCACACACTTCATTCCTAGGGGCTTTCAATCAGAGTTCCTTAATTGTAGTCAGCTCCTTCATGATTCATATGAGAACATATTAGGTTGATTTCATCTAGTGTGACTTATACCTTTCTGCAATATTTTGAAGGAGGAGATCCCTTCTTCTTTTGATTAGTTTCCCAGGATGGAAATAGTGATCCATATTATCTGCAACCATATGACATGACTTTCATAATAATCTATGTAAGCATGCATACCTCATCTTTTCTTTCGATCATCTAAACTTCCTGTAGCAACTTCATTTGAACAAAAGAACTTTATCCTTGTGACCTGTTTTATTGTTATGTCATCATACCATCATTCCTTGAATCCCGCGAGTTGGAATTCTTGATGAAACACTTGCTTTTCTTTTAGATTGGTGAATCCTTTGATAAGGATTCCATCAAAGAAACTTGAGGATCTTTCATATCCTCACCCGACAGGTGTTTCCTTATTGACTATTGTATGATGATTCCAGGTGATGATGACCTCTACTTCTTTCAATAAGTATCATTTGAGATTTCAATGAGGTTTCTAAGAGCTTCTATTCTTTGTAATCAATAGAATTTATTCCGAACATTCTTTCTGCTTCCCATGTCATGAGCTCTTACTTCTAATGCTTCTATAACGATGCTATTTTTTATTTTGATGCATCCTATCTATAGTA
Organism: Pinus taeda; assembly: GCA_000404065.3. Lineage (NCBI taxonomy): Eukaryota > Viridiplantae > Streptophyta > Pinopsida > Pinales > Pinaceae > Pinus > Pinus taeda. The sequence goes on along the minus strand of APFE031110234.1, from coordinate 23,850 downwards.
TACAAGTGGAAAGTAACTTCTAGTGAAGAAGATCATCTCAGTCATAGTAGAGATCTTTTACTTCTTCCCTTTTAAGCTTCTTTGTCTCAAGTTCTTTCACTTCCTCGGTAATATGGGCTTCTTCCCTATCCCTCTTGTCCTTATTACGTTTAGGACAATCTCTTCTATAGTGCCCAAGTACCTGACAACCATAGCATCTTACCTTAGCCATGTTCTTCTTTTTCTTTGGAGGACGAAACTTTCCAAATTTTCCTTTTCTTCTTGCCATGGCAACATATGCTTGATTCATTTGGCCCTACATCAACTTTTGCCTTCAGTTTGGTTTCTTTGATCTTACAGAATGACCATAGATCTTGAAATGGAGTAGTCTCTTTCTTCCCATATAAACTTGAAGTGCCTGGTAGTGCATTCAGTACCACTGTGATCATTTCTCTATCAGACATGACTTCTCCTAGCTCTTGTAGTTGATCTTGAATTTCTAATATCCTCATGAAGCATGAGGTTATTCCATCTTCCTTAGATATCTTCAGTTTGTAGAGTTCTTGCCTTAATGAGATTACTTCTCCTGCAATACTTATGGAAAACAACTCTACCAATTTTGTCATATATAGCTTTAGATGTCTCCAGCTCTGCTATTTAGGAGATGAGAGGATATTTGATAGACTCCGTAAGAAGCTTTTGAGCCTTTAGATCCCTTTCCATGTATTTGGATAATGCTTGATCATCAAATGGCTTGGAGACCTTTCCATGGACATTATCAATGACTTCATTTACTTCGAGCCTCGAGGACTATGACTATCCTTATTTTCCATTCAAGGAAGTTTGATATCCCAACCAGCTTATGGTTCTCGTGAAACATGAAATCGTTTTTACTAGATTAGATTATAAGAAAAAGGTACTTACTTGTGAAGATAGAATCTTCAACGAACTTGTTGCTTCAGATGATCCCTTTAAGAAGGTTCTTACTTCGGTGGAAGACTACCTTCTTTAGGATGATTTTCTTCCAAATGAGATCCTTGCTTCTTTCAAACTAGCCTTCCTAAGATTTGAAGAGCTTCTACTCCTTTGATTATGTATGAGTGATGATCTCAGAAGTGCTTCTAGGGCTTCGGTCTTTCTCCCTGCTTCTTTCTTGAAGATAATTTCAAGACTCTTGCTAGAGCATATTTTTTCAATCTAGGGTTTTGTAGATCATGCCCTTGGTAGCCATTGGATTTGTTACGATCCTTCTTCAATGCTTGATGTCTTCTTGATTGAGTGCCCCTTTTTGACTTCAACACCTTAGCTCCGATACCATGTTGAGAAATCTAGGGAATGAATAGTTAAAAGATTTCTTTGCTTGATAATTGCTTGTGATATACTTTTACTTCTTAGCTTATAGCCTTTTCTTCATTATGTTATTATTGTGTTCTTTTCATCAAGACAATTACCAATATGCACAATAAAAGACAAGTGACACAATATGTATGCTTGTCAGCCAACGCCAAAACCTCTCACCTCTTGAGAGGAAAACCTGATCAAAATTCTTCTTCTAGATCTTCAATTGATGAGTACCAAGACCATGACAAAGACCCTTGACTCTATTATCCTCCCAAGAACCTTGTCACTAACCTTGATGCTCTGCCTCTTCCCTTTCTCGACTTTCTTCTTGATCTCGAACTACTCTCCTCAACTCCTTCTAGAGAAACTCAGTCTCTATCCTTCACACTGCTTCTTCTCAACTTCCTTCAGAGAATCTCGATCTCTAGGCTTTTACTAGTCTCCTCTAGAGAAACTTGATCTCTAGATTTCTATCTTGGTCACCCAGAACAAGTACCACAGAAGAACCCTTTCTTCGTTGACCCCAGAAGAAACCTTCCTTCGCTATCCCAAAAGAAACCTTGCTTCGCTGACCCAGAAGAATCTCTCCTTTGCTAACCTAGAAGAATCCTCCTTCGCTTGCCCAGAAGAATCTCTCCTTCGTTGACCTAGAAGAATCCTCCTTTGCTTGCCCAAAAGAATCTCTCCTTCGCTGACCCAGAAGAATACTCCTTCACTGACCCAGAAGAATCCTCCTTCGCTTGCCCAGAAGAATCTTGCCTTCGCTGACCAAGAAGAATCCTCCTTCTCACTTCTTCGCAATTTTGTTTAGTAGCCTTCTTCTTCGCACTTCTTCACTGAATACTTGTCAAGTTGCTTGCCTCTACGTGAGACTGAGTGTGGCTAAATATACACTTCATCTCATGTCCTTTAGGCTGACATGATCACAAGTAGTTAGGTTGACTTCTTCTAGCATGTTCTTCCATCGTTGTAGGTCAACTTGAAGAGGATAAGTGACAAGGTCTTGGAGGATACTTTACATAGACAAGCTTGATCTTTTACAAAGTGTAACATGATTTCATTACATGACAATGACTCTATCATTTTATGACTAGATGACAAATCATTCCTAAAGACTCTCAATGGGATTCACGACTCAAATAAAATCTCCTGAAACCCATGAAGCAAGCAATACAATAAACTTATTTTTCTTCTTTACATCTCATTACATAAAATCATAATTGCATGTCATTATGAAGATCGAACCTAGTTAAACTTTTCAACACATGGTCACTAGAGATCATATGAAAGGGGTGAGGGAATCACTTGAGGAAGACTCATAATGATGAAATAAGAGAAAAAAGCAAAGGGGAGGGTGAACTTTTATATTCAACGGGTTTTTCTTCCCCAAAATAGTAATCTAAATGTTCAAGCGATTTGAACATGGGATCATAAGGAGGACAGGTAGGAGCAAAGGCCTTACCGATTTCATCACCATCAGTATTAGAGATAGGGTCTCCCCTAAAAGGAGAATCAATCATTTCCAACTACCCCCTTTCATGCAAGGAAAAATAATAATTCTCCTTCCCAAGGGTATCGATGGATATGTCAACATAAACAATGCCTGGGAGAAAGGGAGGACAAATCTCAACCTAATCCTCCTTGTCAGTGTCATAAATGGGAGCACAATCAAAATTGAGGAGCAACAATTTCCCATTTCCCTTTTTCAATATGGATATAATCTGCAATGTCAACTTCCAAGGGGCTAATGGGACCACCTTTCCCAAGGTTCTCTAAAGGAGAGTCCTCAGGAGTAATATCCTCAACTTCACTTTCCATAGACTCATCCTCCCCAACACATTTTCCCAAAATCATCTTTTTCATCATGTGGACCTAACAAGGACTCATCTTCGTGCTCATTATTTAGATTCTCAAGGTCCTCTCCAACCTCTTCATCTTCATGGTCATCATGATCATTCAATTGCTCACATTCTACAGGGTTTTGTGATTGACTATAATATTTTTTTTTATAAGGTTAGTCAAAATGTTAAAAACACAGGTTTGGCTAGCAAATTCAAAGAGATGACTAGGATCCTTCACATAGGCACACATTATTGTGTAGAGTTGTTTTTGTGTTGTCCTATGAAACCTGAGCATGAATCCTTTATCTGCGTTCTCCATTAAATATTGACAAAGCTTACCATATTGGTCCACATATTTTTGTAGTTCTTGATCATAGAGTTTTTCAAATGGAGAGCCAAGGATAATTTCGTTTTGACAATAATCCATTTTTCATGATTTTGCATATTGGGATTAAAATGGAATCGTCGGGGTGAACTAAAATGCCTTGATAGATGCTTGCTTCACCCTACAAGTATTAACTCTGAAGTTTAATGAAGAACTAGGGCTTCGTTCTTCAAACGGAGTCGCCACTAATGATAAGTCAATATGTCGTATAAGGAACAAAACACACGTTTCGTGTTCCTGACAACGGGCCAAAAATGTTACCGCTCAAACTAGCAGGGGTCTTAGGAGGGGATCCTATAGAAAAACTACTAGGTTGAGGGCAACAATGGAGCAATAGCCCATTGTCACCTCAGTGAAGGCTCCCTGCTCTTTATGGACTTTCACCAATGGGAGGAGTTCGGGGGTGTGAGGAATCACTAGAATAGATATAGTCAATGATAAGATAAGGAAGTGATTCGTAAAAGCCTATCCACAAGAGAGACTCAATTAAATGGGTTGCTTGCTTTAGAAGCAAGGTGATGGCTCTCTAGGAAGGGCTAAGAGGGCTTTTGAGGATGGAGTATGGGAGCATGCTTTGTCAGGGAAGCCCCTCATCTAAAAAGGCCTTATGAATGCTTGGCTTCTAAGTGATCTTTGTGGAATTGGAGTTAACAAGTTGTGGGACTGTCAATTGAAGTCGAAATTAGGTCAAGGATATGAAGTTGATCAATCAAGGATGTACTTGACCTAATTGAGGAAAGGATGAGGATCAAAGAAAGAATCTTGCTTTGATGATTTAGTGTTATGATCCCAATGAGGTTACTAGCCAATGGGAAACCAAGGGAATGAATTGATCTTCGAGCTAGGGCTTGCAAAATCTCAAGATCCCACCATCAGAACCTCGTGAAATTTGGAGGGCTTCTTGAGGACACCAGCACAGTTGTGGGCAAGAGATCAAATTCTTTTGATCGCTAAATTGTGAGAAAAGTGATGCCCTAGATGACCTATAGAGGCTAGACTTAGCAAAAGAGGGGAAGGTGAGAGGAATTCTCTTTGAAAAAGATCACCTATGGAAGGATCAGTGCCTAATCCTTTGGGGAAGATGGATTCAAGATGAAATTTGTGATTTAGAGGAACTACACCCAATCAAGGAGCCTCCTAAACAACTTCGCATGGCAATTAGGCCATGAGAGCAACTACTAGAAGAATTTATACTTCAATTTGCAATAATTGATGACTTATCAAGATATGTTCAATAAAAACAATCTCTAGGAACATTCACCCTTTCACACATGATACATGGGATGATGCAACGCTACAAAAGAATAAATTTCCACAATTTCGAGTAAGAAAACCAGTAAATTTTAGATCTGGTATAGCGAAAATCCCAGCAACATCAATGAATTAAAGCAAATAGAAAGAATAGACATGAAAAGATTACTTACATGTGCAAAGAGTATATCCAATCACCAAAATTATGCCAACAATGAAGCTCCAAGACAAGAGAGAGATATCCAAACATCAAATTTCATCCATTACATCCAAAATCCTCCTCCAAAAGGGATAGCGAAAATCTTACAAGAGATAAGAACCCAATCCAAGTGATGATGATGAAAATGAATCGTCTCACTTCTATTTATACACTTCTCTAATGAATTCGATTTAGCTAAATTGGCCTAATTTAACCCCTAAAATAAAATAATGTGCTAACAATACTTTTGGTGACAAGCCCACCAAATAGCTCAATAACATAATAAGAAGCCTCTCAAGAGGGTTGAATGATAAACAAAGTGAGTCGTTGGGCCTTTGAGGAGGCCTAATGAAGTCCAAGGGGTGTCATGATGAAGAACTGGACTCCAAACATAGTGGACAAGGGGTTGGCCCCTTGTTTTCCAAGCAAGGACCTATGGAAGACGAGCAATCAACAAGTGGTGTTGGGGTTCCATGAAGTACTCTCTGTTATGGTGGAGGCCCATGGCTATCAGCGCTCACCCTACATGTGCCAATGTGCCCTCTAGAGGGCTAGGACCCCGTATAGGGAGACCAAACCCCAAATGGAGACCCACTTGCAATCCTACATAAGATCCAATGTGTCCCCTTGTCCTCCAATACAACAAATTGTTAGAATAATCAAGTAAAAGAGCTTACAAATCATGGAATCAATGGGGTACTTCACGGTGGTATGCGCTTCCATAGTGGGCTTTGGCATGTACAAGTGTCCCCAAGCTCAATAAGGGGTTAATCAAGGACCCTATTAGGTGGTTTCAACCTTTAAAGGGGGGGGATATGTCCATGGTACATCCCTCAAATGGCAGGTGGCAAATGATATAGTAATGGAACAGAGTGGGGATCAAGGGAATCATCCAAACCACATGTCGTGGTACAAGGGTAGCTAAGGCAGGCCCACACCTGGGTATATGAGTGCAGGAGGGAGCCAATCGTGGTACATGAGTTGCCTCGGCCTTTGCTTTTCCACCCTTCTTTATATGCCTTTTGCCTTTGATTGATTTTCCTTCATAACTGCTCAGGGCTCCAGCGAATGAGAGCATGATGTGTAATATATAGCAGTAAATACCCCCCCTTAAGGTGGGGCAGTTCATCGCCCACCAAGGGTTGGGACAATAATGGGTTCCTTAATGATGGAGAAGGCTCATCTAGAGCCCATATAAACCAAGGTGATGGCCATGGATAAGGGGTAGAGCTCATGTTTAGCTTTTTCCCACGTGCTAAATTTGTATGTCCCAACTATCATTTGCATTTTGAGGTACATTTCCTATTGAGAGTGGCCAAATTATGCTTTTGCTTTTATTTTTAGCTGCATCAACCTCTGGGGCATCGTTTCAGACCCTTCCCAAGTTGTGAACAAGAGGAAGGGGAGGCTAACCCTATGTGGACCTAGTAGAGACATGTGGACCCGAATGGGAAAATAGATGAACGAGGCTAAAATGAGTGGAAGGGGAGTGATGTAGGTGGTATCAGTAAGCGGGACCACGCAACAAAAATTGGGATTTCTCGTGTAATGCCAACCCTGAAGGCAATGGTCAGTAAAGGAGATCCCACGGGAATAGGATACAAGGGTACTAATGGAATTAGGTAGTGGAGAAAAGAATATAGACCTAACCCTCTCTTTCTACCATATCCCCCCACCAATCCTGCCCAAAAGTGCCCATGAAAAGTAAACAAAATTACACAACCAAACCAATGAAAAGTCATACCTTTGGGGTCGAGAGGCCCACCTTCAAACATACAATCATGACAAGTGATCGAGGGACCACGTGCCTAACTCAAGTGGTGGAGACAATGGCACATTGAGCTATCTGGTGGCCGCAAGGTCTGCTGGTTGCCCGCTGAGGACCATCTAGGAGAAAAAAAATCTCCTATATACACTAACCACTGCTGGTGGGTAACAGGACCTTGCACTAGAATTATTCTCAAAACACACTTTTACAATAGACTCAATATAACACTAGGACTCAACTAAGACCTTGTCAACAAATTCCACGCTTGCTTTGGGGTTTAAGCTGGAAGAAAAACTTTGTCGATTATCCGTGTTTACAAACACACATAATTCAGGGAGGTTAAAAAACATCCTAGGATGAAATCCTTTGCCAAAATCAGAGGCTTACCTAGGTGTTGTTACATAATTAAATGATCATACTAGCATCATTTACAATAAAATTCGCAGAAATTAGGTTTACAATGATATAATCATGTTGCTTGATGACTTTGATCTCGGAAAAATTCTCTTCACTTCCTCTTACATTGCTTTCTCGGAATGTGGACCAAATTGTGTATAGCATTTGGCTTCACATGGGGACACATTTCTTCACTGAAGAAATGTGAGAATCCAAAATCTTGTATCCAAGAAAGCAAAAGTCCATCAAATAGATATCCGCTCAAAATCAAAATCATCATAGAAGCATTTCCCATACATCAGGCACATCGATGATTGTTATGTCCATGGTGATAATTTTATATGGCTACTTGCAAGTCTTTAACTACACCTATGACTTCAACTTTCTATGAATCCATAGAGCAAATGTTGTGATAGGGGTTTGAAATTCTTAAGTTGAACTGGTCCATGAACTTAGTCATAGCGTTAGTTGAGGCCCCAGAATCCAGCATACAATTGTGTAGTAAGCGATCATTGACTTCAAGGGTTAAGAAGAAAGGTTGATTATCTTCATTTTTCATATAACAATTTAAGTCCTTTATTTTAATTTCTTCGTCTTTATGATGTACTTCAGATTTCTCTTGTTGAGATATGCATAAGGCTTTGAAAAATGCAACTCTTTAGGAAGGAATTTTGAGAAGTTCCAGACCGGGACTGATAATTTAGCATTGTCCATCCATGCCATCCAGTCAATTTGCAACCCTGATTAATAAGTCTTAGATGTAACCTATTGCTTATTTTGACTCTGATCTCTGCCCTTCTATTGATAAGTATATCCTTTACTTATAGCGATTTCCAGAATTTGTTCTTGAGATGGTGTTTCACCATATATCTGCGTAACAAGATCTTTTTCATCACTGAAGTTATTGATGGTGAAAGATGAAGGGATCATATCCATGCAACGATTTTCCTTTGAAGAGTTTTGATTGACATTATTTATCTGTTCACAGGTTCCTTCATCTAGGTGACTTTTAGCGATGGCATATAAACTTTCTTCATGGAGTCCCTCACATGGTTTGAAGAGAGGAATAGGCTAATCAACAACATTGTTGGATTCAAGCGGATTGTGCGATCTCTGCTCATTCAAAGAATTCTTTCTTGCCCATGGATTATTATTATTATTGTTCCTAGGCTACATATTTTGAACTTGATTTCTTTCCATTTGAATCAACCTAGTCTATATGGAATTCATTTTTGTAGCATGCTCAACCTTCATTTCTTTAATCATTTGAGTTAGTTCTTTGATTGGATCATGCTTGTCTCTTTGATTTCTTTTCCTTTAGTTTTGACCAGACCTCTTTCAAAACTAGGAATCTCAGATTTACCAGACGCTTTCTTATCTTTTTCTAATTCCTCAACTATGGATCGAGCACCAGCCAAAGTAGTCGGTTTAGCACGTCTTATCTCATAAGAAGTATCAACACAAAAAGCTTCAAGATACTACTCTAATAAGGACTTGGCAAGTGGCTTATAATCTTGAGTCATATCCTTAGCAATGCCCTTGAATCTTTGGTTGAATTCTTCAACTATCTCATCCTCATTTTTCTTAATACAATTGATAGCCTTGAATAAGTACCTTCCTTCTCTCTTATCCACATATTTATCCCTAAATGGATTGACGATGGCTTGCAAAGAATCGAAATAATTATTAGGCTTATCTAAGAACCACTGCAATGCATCATCTTCCAGTGAGAACGAAAAGGCTCATCTTGACATCTTTGTGATTGTATGCAACTCCTTTAGCATGTTTAGCAAGGAAGGTTGTGAACTTTCTGAGATGGACTTCCGCATTGATTGCATTGTTCCCCTGAAACATGGGTATCTTGTCTAGACTGGAATCTGGAAGGTCATGAGGATATCCCTGCACTTGAAAAGATCCATGATCAATTGATTAACTAGATCAATGAAGAGTAAATGGATATCAAAGAGGGCTTCATATCCAAGAAAGATGAGTGTCCTATTTAGATGAACTCTTAGAGCCTTTTCAGGATCAGTAGTGAGTTTAATTAAGGTACCAAGATACCTTCTAATATAGCCTCTTGTTAATGGATGAATAAGTGGAGTCGCCACCCAAACAGGAAACTAACCCAAATGTCTACGTACAGATAGAATAAGAGGATACGGTGATGATGAAGATGAAAAGAAATGGGTCAAAGAGCCAAAATGAGATGTTGCTGGATTAAAAAGATGAAAATGACAAGAAGATTAGGAAGAATGTTATTAAAGAGCCTAAAAAAAACAAACTTTTCCCCAGCAAGGGCGCCAAAATGTTGTCGCTCAAATTGTACAGGACGGATGCGACAATGATCAGGTCAGGGGTTGTCACTCTGATCCCCGACCTCTCTGTTCTATCTCCCTACAGCAGACTATGGGGGTTACTCCCTATGAAATGTGCAGATGGAAAGACCCATAAGGGACCGACAAGTTTGGGAGACACGACTAAATAGCCTCGCAACTTGGTTGATTAGCAAGTTTGAGGATCATATTAGATTATCTTGAAAGATCAGTGCCTTAATGGAGTCAAATACTTGCTTTATATGAATTATTTACCAAGTAAGCGGATGAACAGTTGTTGCCTTAGGATGCTTCACTATCCTAAACGAGATGCAACACCTAAAGTCTAAGTGAAATGCAGAATATTTGTTAATTTTAAGCTAGATGCCTAACTAGTTGAGTCCTCTCCCTTAGTTGTTTTGAAACTAGTCTCTAGAGTAGGTTGTGAGAGAGAAACCAAGGGGAAGCAAGCTATGGCTTGATTAACAAACCCTCCCTTTGAATTCTAACCACCCGATGCCTCCGACACTGCAGAGAATGTGGCTCTGACGACTGCAAGGTCACCGTGTTAACCACTAAAGAGTTTCTAGACTTCGCAAGCTAGATGAGAAAGGTCATCCTAAGAGTCTTTCAACCAAGATTATGCTTGGGGGTAAGTCAATTAAATGCAAGTCTAGTCCTAAGATGCAAATGCAAGATGAGAGATTGCTTTTAGTGAGATTGTTGGATGTTTTAAGCACTTAGAGACAAATTACAATGATATTAGAACAATGAAGTACTTAAATCAATATATAATGACATTGTTCAATAAAAGAGGGGATTCTCAATGAAACAAGATAGAAGGCACCAAAATTTGTTAAGATCAATATAATTGTTCATGAAACAACCGTAAACACAATGCTTCAACAATGCTAGAGTGCCAATGTTGATTAGATATAGTTAGCAATTCTTCATCACGATTATGATTATCAATTGACTTTAGATATGAAGCTCACTTGCAAGTACACAAATTTTGTATCCTTATTATCACAATAGATCCACAAGAAAAATGTAATGCTCCAAACTTAAATAAATAGTGATATGCAAAGCAAAAACGATTTACAGCCCAAAAATTTTAAACAATCAGCAAATTCTCATAAAAACTCTGGAATTAAGAACCAACTGAGACATTTTATTAATCAATGGAGCAAGTACAATACTATGGAGGAATGCACATGGGCTTGCCTCAATGGCAAGTGTGACAAAACCCAGGTGATAATACAATGATCTCAAATGCTGGAAATGGTTGCTCCTCTAATGCTCTGCGCTGCCGAGAAAACTTCACTGTTGCCTGGAAAGGGATTGCAAGAAACTCCTCCTCTGGTGCTCAGAAAATGATGAAAATTCAGCCACAAACTCCTTGGCCAAAACTCACAAAACCCAGAAATGGTTTGGCCCGATTTGAACTTCCCAAAATCGAACCCCAAAGGCACTATCCAATCCCCAGGAATTCTACATTGCCTGCTGCAAAGATACGACTTAAAACCCCACCTGCGATGCTCAAAAAAATATGAAACTTTATATTTAGGATCCTTGTCAAAAATCCACAAAAACCCAGAAGGGATTTTAGCTGGTTTAGACTTCTGATTTTCGACCCCCTTGGAACCTCACCTCAACTCTAGCTACCAATTTCGACTTGCTCAAAACTACCTGTAAAACTCCTCCAAAATGTTGAGTTCACGCGTGCTATCCAATCCCTGACTTCCCGGATCATCTCTTGGCCCAACTCAATTGCTCCCAAGTACCACGAAAATCAATTGTGTGGCCTATGTGTTGTCCCTCAACCCAACAGTTTGAATTGTTGGAATGTTGGTTCAGCTGGCTGAAAGCTACAGTGAAAATGCATGTCCAATGCTGCTACCTCAGCTCCCTAACCTCCCAACAAGCTAAGTGATCCCTGTTGGTCCAAAACTCCCTCTGTGTGATTCCTGGCTGCCCAGAAATATGCACTCCCTTCTTTGCGCTTGTTGTTGATGTGTGTCACTGCGCTAGAAATCCTGAAAACTCCAGTAGAACAGCCTCCCTAGGGTGAGCACAGATGGTCCCCCGAAGTAGAGGTTGAATCTCCCACGTGAGAGACTAGTGGCTAAACAGCCGATAGACTCGCTAAACAACAGAGTGAACAGATGTGTGTTTGTTTGCAAATGTCAAAGATGAATCCTAAAATGAGAGTTGCTCCCTCCTTATAACCCCTTGGGCCTCCCTTCCCTCAAGTGGGCCCCTCCATCCACCTATTCAAATTTCCCTCCAAGCTATTCGAATGGGCCAATTCGAATTCCCAAGTGGGTGGCCGCCACATTCCACTAGTAACCAAATTAAGTCGAATTGCCTCCTAAGTCCCTCAGTCAAAAATGATGGGTTCTCTTCCTTAGCCAAAATTATGCAAAATTGTGTAGCAGCACCCTATTACAAATGTGTTTGAGAAGGGACATTATAGTCCTTCCCTCCCAAATGTTGCTTACCCTCAAGCAACCTCAAAGTTGGGTGCTCCAATATGTGCTCACCCTCCCAGGTGGCATCCTCATCTGGCAAGTTCTTCCAATGCTCCAAAAAATCACTTGTCCTCAAGCAATGCCTAAACAAGCATCCTCTCTAACTGTTGCTCCCCACTGTCACTGCAACATGTGCTTGGGTCCCAGATGTGCCATTGAATCGTCCCTGACCTCAGCATTGTCCTGATATGAAAGAATCCTTCAATACCAAGATCCCAGGCCATCCTGTCCAACATGAAGCTCCCCTTGCTCCACTCACTATCCTGCCCAGTGCAAATACCAGAAGTCACTTGCTCCATCAGTGACTCGCTAAAGCCCAATGGAAGATCTGTATGATCTCCCCCTCCAGTAGTCGACGCATCCCTAAAGGTTATTGAGCTGTGAAGAGTTGTGACGCCCTAGTTTCCTACTAGTTCCAGAGCGGTGCCACCATGCTAACGTTGCGCTACTCTGACTATGTCATACTCCCCATCATGCGCAGACAATATCCTCCTCTCATGGAACTTGATGGTGGAATACTGAAAGAGGCGAGACACATCCTACCTGAGCATCTCCATGGCACCAAGGCTTACCCATCCAAATCTAACTCCGAACCTGTGTAGCAATAGAGAATGTCTGCCTCCCCATATGATGAAACCCTCTGTGAACCCCCATGTGTAATCCCAAGAGCAAACTATATCACTCTCTACCATGACTCCGCTCATCACGAGTGATCTATCGATCAACTGAATTCCTGCATCCCATAGGCAAACCTGCTGCGGCATAGCCCTAATGATCACTGGAAACCACATGTGCCAAATAGCTACCCCCTAAATGCAACCAATAGATGGGTATCTGATACGCGCAATCGACTCAATGTTTGCAGATCCATCCTGCTCCTGCCAACCATCGCCACTGGTTCGGCTACCCAACCCCTGGAGAATGTGTCAATACAATTCGGGAAACCGAATACATAATGGACAACTATCTCAGTCGTACACAGTATCCTCTACTCATGCATGGTCCAGACATGCCCTGTGGAAAGAGTGAAACATGTCTCCCCTGTGACCAACTCCCCAAGCATAGGATCAATGATGAATGATATGCCATCCCTGTCAGTAATCACCTCATCCCTTGACTTGTGGCTATCAACTAGCGCACCAACTTGATGCCCCCGCTGAGAAGTCTCCCCTCTATCGCACCAAGTGTCATCCAAATATCTTGGGTGAGCTCCCCGTCCCCTACTGCTCGTGCCCAGAGTGTCAAAGGACAACAACTAGATCGCCTGTTCCTGTAAGTGACATAGAAGAGGGTCAGTAGTGTGAGTCCCCGCGGATACCATCAAGTATTGCTCATCTATGTCCCCATCGATCCTGGGTGAACTACACCCAAAGGTATGCTTAGTATCTTTGTCCATGGGTGTCCCTAGAGACAACACTCCAAGACCTCGTTGTGTAGCACCATACGCCTCTGCATACCACCGATCATCCCAGTACTCCTAGACATGCCACTATACACCACAGCCTACCCCTATACATTGTTGGAAACCCTCGACTACAGCTATGCCATCCTGTACCGTTCTGCTTCCTACCTGTGTCACTGCACCTGTCACTCACCACATGTACTCACTGCAATGTGAGGCACTCCCACTTCACAACACATTCCAACACACTACAGCACACCACCATGCATCTCCATGCCCACCTGTAAACCACTGCTCAACATTAGATGCTCCCACACATCCCTAGGTATGATCGCCTAGAGCTATGTCTCTACGTGTCAGGCCACACCCAATCAATATCATCACGTCCACCATCGCATCATTATCCCCGTCAATGAATGGATCTTCCCTCCAAATCCCCCCTGAGGGATCCGAGAAGTGACTCTCCCTATGTGTCAACAGTGATGCCACCACTGCTCTGCTCCTCTGTATCCTCTGTGCCCCGCACAAAAGTGAAGATCCCCCAACTCCATGCAAGGCACTGTCTGGTGGCCTGCCAATGCCACCTCCTTCGACAAACTCCTGCCAGAGTATGTTGACCACCCAGTGATTCCATGTACAAATGGCATACCAAGAAAACCAAAAGAGTCTGTCCATAAACTGGTCGGCCACAGGTGCTGACCGAGACTCCCCTAGCAAATGTGTATGTTCAACTGCTAGGTCAGTTGCACCATCCTGGTTGTATTCAACCAGCATACATGGTAAATGATAGGTAGTTCCTCCCAGATCCCAATGCCAGTCAGGGCTTCCAGCATCCCCAGTGCCTAGAAAATCCTATTGAGTTCCACCTAGGTCCACTACCATCTCCATCGAGTACCAAATCAAAATCTCTCTCTACCCAACCCCAAGAGAGGGATCAAATGCACGAACTCCCATACGCAGAACAACCCCATCATGCAAGTGTTGCACCCTGTGCAACTCAGGCCGTCTCATCTCGCTATCCTGGTCAATACATACAATCTGACTAGGTAGCTCTGTCTCCCTTTATCCAATGGGCCAAGGTAACCTAACAGTCCTGCCAGCCCCGTCTATGTATGCGCAAAGAGGGTTGCTCTCACGCTCCAACATGCACTCTAGCTGCACCAATAGGGAATCCAACTGCTCCCCAACATGGGTCAATTTGGCCACGGACTCAGTACAAACCACTCTCATGCCCTCCAACTCCTCGTTCTGCTACAGAATCGCCTCTCACACGAACGTGATCTTCCTTTTTAATGCTAGAGGGTCGGCCTGAAACTGATGGAACTATCGTGGGCATCTATCACCTGTAAACTTAGTCACGGCTCCAAATACCTCAACAACTGTTGGCACTCGTCAAGGAATGGCACCCCCTCAACAAATGGCTCTATTCGAGTAGGCTTTAACCTCTCCACCACGGTGTCAACTAGGGCTATCAAAGAGGTCTCTAATAAAGGTGACTCCTACGCCACACCAGGTATATTGATGTGCTCTTCACCATCCTGTGGGCTCTCAGCATCATGCTCAACCTCCTCCTTAGGCTCCTGATATCTAAAGCTAGGTCTCCACCAACAAAAGCGCCCCCTGGTCTCACCCTCTAACTGTCTTTGTCTTGTCTGCTCCTTTTCAGGATATCTGGTGCCCTGATCTGGTCGAATTTCCCCACACGATGTAAATGGTTGCACCCCCACGGCCTGCTCACCTCTAACGTCTTCGTTGCAAGGGTGAGGATGGGTTTGGTGTATCAACCTCCTCAACTGAGCCAACCTCTCATCGTCCCAATAAATTCTACCCCATAATTTCTGCATACTGGATTTCCCTTGAGCCATGGGTTTGTCTCTGGTTTCACCTGTCACTGTGCACTCATACCCAAAGCTTCCATGATCTTCTGGCTAATTTCTCATAGTTGGGCAAAGATCATGCTCTGATACCACTGTAATGTTCCAAACTTAAATAAATAGTGATATGCAAAGAAAAAACGATTTACAGCCCAAAAATTTTAAACAATCAGTAAATGCTCATAAAAACTCTAGAATTCGGAACCAACTGAACCATTTTATTAATCAATGAAACAAGTACAATAGTATGGAGGAATGCACATGTCCTTGCCTCAATGGCAAGCGTGATAGAACCCAGGTGATAATACAATGATCTCAAATGCTGGAAATCACTGCTCCTCTAATGTTATGCGCTGCCGAGAAAACTTCAATGCTGCCTAGAAAGGAACTGCAAGAAACTCCTCCTCTAGTGCTTAGAAAATGATGAAACTTAACAACAAACTCCTTGGCCAAAACCCACAAAAACCCAAAAATGGTTTGGCCCACTTTAGACTTCTCAAAATCGACCCCCAAAGGCACTATCTAATCCCCAGTAATTCTACATTGTCTGCTGCAAAGATACAGCTTAAAACCCCACCTCCGGTGCTCAAAAAATTATGAAACTTTATATTTGGGATGCTTGTCAAAAACCCAAAAAAACCCAGAAGGGATTATAACTGATTTAGACTTCCAATTTTTTACCCCCTTGGAGCCTCACCTCAGCTCTAGCTACCAATTTTGACTTGCTAGAAAATGCTTGTAAATCCTCCTGAAAACTCCTCCAAAATGTTGAGTTCACCCGTGCTATCCAATCCCTAACTTCCCAAATGATCTCTTGGGCCTTGGCCCAACTCAACAGCTCCCAAGTACCACGAAATTATGTTGCGTGGCCTCTGCACTATCCCTTAGCCCAGTAGTTCGAATTGTCGGAATGTTGGTTCAGCTGGCTGAAAGCTACAGCGAAAATGCATGTCCAATGCTACTACCTCAGCTCCCTAACCTCCCGACAAGCTATGTGATCCCTGCTAGTGCAAAACTCCCTCTGTGTGATTCCTGATTACCCAGAAATACGCACTCGCTTCTTTGCGTTGGTTGTTGATGTCTGTCACTGCCCCAGAACTCCTGTCAACTCTTGTAGAACAGCCTCCCTAGGGCGGACGGGGATGGTCCCCCGAAGTAGAGGTTGAATCTCCCATGTGAGAGACTCGTGGCTAAACAACCAGTAGACTCGCTAAACAGCAAAGTGAAAAAAACTGTGTTTGTTCGCAAATGTCAAAAATGAATCCCAAAATGAAAGTTTCTCCCTCCTTATAACTCCTTGGGCATTCCTTGCCTCATGTGGTTCCCTCCATCCACCTATTTGACTTTCCGTCCAAGCCATTCGAATGGGCCAATTCGAATTCCCATGTGAGTGGCCCCCACATTCCACTAGCAACCAAATTAAGTCGAATTGCCTCCTAAGTCCCTAAGTCAAAAATGATGGGTTCTCTTTCTTAACCAAAGTTGTGCAAAATTGTGTAGCAGCACCCTGTTACAAATGTGTTTGAGAAGGGACATGACAAAAAACCAATAGCAATATAGCAACTTATCCAATTATCCAATTCTCTAGCAACGAGATAAGCAAAGATATTTCTTAGAAACAGTGTCACAATGAGATTTCATAAAGCAATTAGCCAATATTATTACCAACCCAATTTAACCTTTAGATCAATTATATTTGCGAATTATGTTCTTGAAATAATAAAGAGCACTTGAATGCAAAATGCTAATACAAAAAATGAGAAGACATTAATGATTCTTTTGACCAAACCTTAAGCCCCAATCACTTCAACCATTAATGTTTATGAATTAGATGAGTTCTATAGTGCAATTTATTACTGCTGCAACCTTGTGTTCGGAGGTCCGCAAATTTATATCAGACCTTGCAATTATTGTATCAGCACTTAGAAAATAATGCAAGATATCAAGAATGATCTAGAAAATTGAAACAAGAGAACTTCCAATGACTGTCAATTAGTTTTATAGGCTATAGATCAGACATTTAATATTAAGATCAGACCTTTAAATAGCATATACCAAACCTATATCAACTCAGAAAATCAGTGATTCAGTCCCTCAAAAAGTCAACAAGGTGCCAAATAATTAATGTCAAATGAGCTCCAATGACTAGTTAATGAAGTTAAGTGATTGTTAATTGATCTTTGGTAACTTTTAAATGTTTTTTTATTGCAGTTATATGACTGAATAGATGGATGTAGCAAAACAGAGAAATGGATGAGGGATATAGAAGCAAACCAAGAGGCCTAAGGGCTTAGTTGAGGGCTAGAAGGCTTGTAGATGACTTCCTATTCCTGCAACTATGATGTTAGCAAGAAAATCACTGCAAACACAAGATGTTAGTCCACTAAAATAATGCAAAAATAAAAGATGACTGAAATATAGGGCTAGGCCAAAGTTTCAAGGCTTGGAAAACCCCAACACTAGGGCTAGAAGAGGCAAAAGACAAGGTTGGAGGCCAAAGAAGGGCAACGATAGGCCAAGAGAAGTTGGAAAAGGCTTAGGGTGAGAGAGACAAGCCCACAAGGGCTGATGTCAAGCCCTAGAGGGCTGACGCAAAAGTGAGGGAGACAAACCCACAAGCCCAAAAGGGTCGTGATCCCGTATTTCACGTGTTGGACACGAAATATGACCTAAAATGTGTCCAAAACGTTTTTTTATCGTGACACGTTTTCAACGTGCACTAACGTTTTTGCCCCTTAGGACACATGTCCCACAAAAGGTCACTTATAAAGCCCGCGCATGGTTCATTTTTTTGGTTTTTTCAATCATTTTTCGTCGTCAAAGCTCGCTGGAGTCATCGTTGTGTTGGAACTTGGTCATTGTTTGCTCGTTGGAGTCATTCTGTTGTGTTGGAAGTTCCTTTAGCAATTCCTAACTGCCAACTTCACATCAGCGTAGGTCCTAGATAATAGTGTTCATGGTTTGGAGCTTGTGGTTTGGGGCTTAAATTTCTTGTTTTTGAGAGTGTGGGGGGCAGGTCAGCATTTTCTTGTATTCCATATGCCCATACCCATATAACTTGTATCAATGTATTCAAGAGCCTTTTTAGGTGTCGCCTACCATTCATGATTTTTAACTTTTGAAATAGCTTTCTTCATGGTCTCTATAGCTTGATTCACGTGCTTCTTCTCTAAATATCCATCCACAAACATTTCCCATGTTTTGAAATTTGATTTTCCTCCTTTTTCTAGAACATGTTCAAGAAAGACTCTGCACCCTGCCTTTTCAATCATTCCTTTTGTGATATAGGCATCAATTAGTACATTGGGCACTCTGATACCATAACTTGGGCCATCGAATTCCCACTCTTCAAAACAATTTTCAACTCCCTGCATATCTCCAAGTTTGACCAATGAAGAAAGCATGCATATATAGCCATTGTATTGTTTTAATTGCAAATTTCAATGGCTACAGAGAGTTGACTTAAATATATAAGGCTCTACCTAGTTGAGTTTGTCTTGCAATTGCCCACATTTCCCAGGATGTGCAACTTGAGTAAGTCAGATTCATATACAAGTCAACCAGAGAGATAGAACTGCCGAGAAAGAAAATATCAGTCTCTAATGTCATATGTGCAATATGCAGAATGCCCCTATTGAGATCCTCAATTTGGTTCTCAATCTGTTTAACAAGTTAATAACATGAAGATTCAAGTAATGAACATCATTGATGCAGTAAATTAATAAACTAATACTATATTTCAATAACTTAATATGGATCAGGAACTATATTTCAGTATTTTATATATATATATATATATATATATATATAACGTGTCCCTCGTAACTTGTTTCCGAGGTCGCTGTGTCTCGTGTTGAATACTCTTATTACATGTCCTTCGTGTCTCGTGTCATGTGACTTAGGTCGCGACACAAGGGAAAGGCCCTTTAGGGCTTGGGGCAAGGGCTAGGAGGAGGGTCGATGGCCTTAGGAGGCAGCCCAAGGCTGCACCAAGCCAAAAGAGGAGGGTCAAGGGCTCAAAAAGGCTGGACGACAAGGCTTAACGCACTTAAGGGCCTACGGCCTTGAGGAAAAGTGTCAAAAACGACCACAATCAGCGTAGAGAGGCTAGAGGCTAGGCCTAGGAGGCCTTAAAAAAAAATCGGACCCCTAAAAACACCAAAAATCACTGCAATATCACCTGAGAAATCCTAAAGGGGTTGGACGGCTCCCTTCTTCAACTGGACGCTGAGTTGCTGGGAGCTGTGGAGGCTTAGATCTTACCCTCGAGGGCATAGATCAGCCTTCTTTGCTTAGATGAATAGCCCATAAATATTTTTCTCCTTCAAACCCTTGAGCTATCACCTGTACAAATGGATAAAAGAATTCCAAACCCCAGATATATATTCAAAATTATAAAACCCCAAATACCCAAGTGTTGCAAAATAACAAGGATTGGAAAAAATAATTTACAAAATAAAATTACAAGATCTTATTAGCATATTAATTCTTTTTCGCCCAAGATCAAATAATAATTTTGAAAATATTTTTAAATAAATGACAATGGATAAATAATTTCAAAAGATTGATTGGCCAAGACCCTTCTTCAAAATTAATTACCACAATGAAATCTTAGAGCCCAAACAAGATCAGCTCTTCCCCACAATTTGTGAATTTGGGGCCCAAGGGTTAGCATACTTGTAAATCTCTATAATTTTCTCAAGGTAAAATTGTTCGATCATATGGTGAATCAAATCACCTAAGATAGCTCGTACCAATAGAATGTTCTTATCACCGACAAATGAAATAACAATTTGTAAAAAAATTATTCACACAATATAGGATAGCACATAGCTAACACATACCACAGATCAACAGAAAAAGAACACCATGAATTGAACCCCAAAGTATTTCTATTATGATAAAAAAATGTTCCCAGCAGAGCAGCAGCTCAATACCAGCGTTACAAAATTTTTCTCATCCAAAGATCATCTTCAATAGACACTAAATGGCTTCTTTATATAGAGAAACCCCTCCAAGTGGAAAATAGCGACTAGTTGGCTTGATTCTTGTCAAAATAATCTTGATCATTGAAAATAAATTGACCATCTTTTAAACTCCACCATCGAATTTTTAATTTTGAGGAAAAAATCGAATTTCTCTTAAAAACCACATTTTCTTAAGCCAAAAATTAATATTTTGGATTAATTTCCTCAAAAAATTGACTTTGACTTAACCACCAAGGTCCAAGTGATCAATTTTTCTTAAAATATCCATTTTTCCCTTGGTGGGGGGCCTCAAAAATCTTTCCTTTGACCCACGAATTTTTTATTATTCTCCACTTGGAGAGAAATTAATTTCTCTACAACTATTTTTTGACTCTAAATTAATTAATTTTCTAGCTTAGGATTTTTATTTAATTTTGCCAGAAAAAATTAATTAATTGACTCTAGAGGGGACTAATAATTTTTTCCACCCTCAAATATTTTAGCCATGGTGTCTGACTGCAAGGGACCATGTACTAAAATATTCTTACATCAAATAATTACAAATTCAACCCTTGGAAGAGGAAATACACATTTAGACTAGACCCTCAATAATTTACCCAATTCTGCGACACAATACGGTCTAGTATGAAGAAAAGTGTGCTTGTAATATAATGATTTAGCCATTGTGTCTAACTGTGAGGGACCGCGCAATAGAATTATTCCCAAATAAACTTTTACAATAAACTCGATATAACATTAGGACTCACCTAAGACCTTGTCAATGAATTTCACCCTATCTTTAGGGTTTAAGATGGAAGAAAGTCTTTGTCAATTATCCATGTGTACAAACATACATAATTTGGGGAGGTTAAAAAACTTCCTAGGAAGATATCCTTTACAAAAATCAGAGGCTTACCTAGGTGTTGTTGCATAATCAAATGGTCATACTAGCATCATTTACAATAAAACTTGCAGAGGTTTATGTTGATATAATCATGCTGGCTGATGACTTTGATCTTTGAAAAATCCTCTTGACTTCCTCGTACATTGCTTTCTCAGAATGTTGACCAAATTGTGGATAATAGTACCTTAGAAGCATATTATTCGAAACCTTTTCTCTTGACTATATTGACTTTGGATGAACCCTTTTCTCGTCAAATACCTCAGCCCTGGGTCTTGTATAGTATTTCTTTCAAAGGGATTTTCGTAGAAAGCCATCCTAGCTTCTCCCAAAGCTCACACCTCAATTGAGTCTTTCCATTGAATGAGTCATTCTTGCCTCACTTTTGTTGGGTTGTGTTATATTCTTTCCATGTAGTTAACAGGGGGTTTGAGGGGTACCCGTAACCCCACTTTATGGGGTCTAGGGCAGTGCCCCGGAAAATTTTGATTTTGGACCCTATGTTAGGTTGGGCGGACCCATCTATGGTTTTGTGGATGATTTTTGCACATGTTTTTTGGACACGATGGTTTTTCGGTCCATGGTATTGGACGCGATGGTTTTCGGTCCATGGTATTGGATGCGACGGTTTTCGGTCCATGGTATTGGATGCTTCGGTATGTATAAATATGTATTATAACATTGAAAGGAACATAATGAAAAATCAAGCTGGTAGTCCCAGTTTTGGGATCCAGTGGGAAAATCTCTGTGTATGTGTTTTATGTGTTATACTCTCGCATTGTTTATTTTTCTGTGTTTTAGAATACGTATGCAGGTGTTCAGCCTCAAACCTACACTTCTTTATACATCCTCTCAGCCTCCTTTTCCTATTCATTTCCTTCTTTTGCCACTCATTCCCTCCATCAAATTGCTCAAATCATTGTATTTTAGAACTTTTTACATGGTTTGCTAATTATGCTAATGACTGTGTTGTTGGTTTAGAATTTTGGTTCAAAGTGCTGCGTTTCCGCAGCTCACATAGGGATTTCCGCAACTGATCCCGGTTTCCGCAGCCAACCCCATATTCCGCAGCTGTTTTATTAAATGGTATGTTCCAGGTGTCCTCCGGGAAGAAGAGCCACATGGGCAAGTTCGTGGAACCAAGGACATGGTGTATGTCCCTCCAGATCACCCAAACTAGTCATCAAAACCCATGGTCAACGAGGAGGCAACTTCGGTCAACAGAGGTCATTGGCGGTGGCACGGCTCTGCGTGTTCTGTTTTAGAACACGTGAAGAACAGGTGGCATCGTCCTCAGTCGTGAAGATGGTGGGAAACATAAATCCAACAGCGGATTGAATGCCCACAACAACCGTTGCCTAAATCCGAGGATGCAGCAAGACTACGTGTTTTTACACAGCTATTTGAATTACTTAGATTTCGTTAAGTTAGTTCGTTTTCTTCAGTTATAAATAAAGCGTCTTTGAACGCTGGACAAGTTAGTTGTTAGCTACTGTTATGTACTTTTGAACTCCCACTGTATTTTTCTTTTTGATGCATAATATATGAGAAGACTATTTTTTTCCATTTGCACGTGTAATTGATCTTTGAACCGGCTAGAGTAGGCAGAGGGCCCATGTTTACTAAAATCCTGTACAGTACTTTTAATTTCCTGCATTTCGTTTTCTTATTTCATGTATATAATGCCTTTTATTGCTGTGTTTTGATAGCTATATATACATTTCGAATTTTGCTTGTTTACATTTCTGCACTTTTTCATGACTGATCAGTGCATTATGCAGGTTTCTTAGGCGTGCCCGGGACAGTTTCTTTCTTTTCTTTTTGACAACTAGTGGCACTTGTGATCATCTTGTCTATGTTGCTGACCTTCTTTGTTTTGCAGCATTTATTTCCTTACTATCACTTAGTCAATTTGCATATTTTCTTTCTGCTTTTAGACATCAAGTTGTTTATCTATTGATGGTTCCTTCTTCATAATTTAATATCTTTATTGGGGAGAAAAATATCACTTAGCATAGCCTGGTTTAGTTGTTCAAGAACTCACAATTGCTTGGCTTATTTTTAATTGTATTTCACATGATATATTCAGTTAAAAGGCAAGAGGTTAAGGAAAAGTTAAAGTATTTGTGACTAGTCTTTCTCTTATGTAGATTTACTTTAGTTTCACATTTCTTAGTTGTTATTTGACATAGATTTCATTTTCATTTTCTTGCAGCAGCAGAGATACTGGGCCAATGTCATTAGTCTTTTATTTGATGCCTTTATTTTCCTTTAAGAGTTGATTTCATTTCAATCTTTCTTGTAGAATACTTTTAAGTTGTAAAAAGCTCATCACAATCTCACACACTTCACTCGCTTTATTTCATTTCCATCACATCACATTAGGAGAGATATACTTGAAAACAAACTTAAAAAGTTAAAGACAACAAAAGCTTAAGAAATAGTTGCCTAAGTACATACAATACACCTCACTTCATCAGCTTACGAGCCCCGGGTTGACATTTAAAAGTTGCAATTTAGACATCACTAAATTGACCAAACAGGTATGCCCACCTCAGACAGTGTTTCTTTCTGATCTTCCTTTGTGGCTTGGCAGGCTGAATTCTGGTGAAGTACTCCTCGGTTTTTGGCAGATTTCCTTTCCATGTACTTGCTTAATATATTTCGGCCATCATGTACCCCTTCTGACCTCATATATTAGGG
>APFE031110223.1:182772-194813 GCA_000404065.3 Pinus taeda | reverse complement strand
ATTAGTTGGAGGTCTTCCCATGTTCTGGGAAGCTTGAGAAATTACAGCGGCAGGCAAAGGTGCAACTGGCACAGCATGTAACTCTTTCATCATTATCTTTTGTTGATGCTTTAACTTGCTCAATTCATACAGAGTGATGTTGGCCCTAGTATTTTTCATGTCTTCTATAATATTGTACTCCATTTCATCTGAAACGATCAGTGTTTTAGATGGAGTTGGTGAATCTGTTTGGACTGAGCTAGTTTGAGTCACTTTAGATGTCATTTTCTTTGTTGCGACTTTATCCTTTGTTGCAGAGCTTGCGCTCTTTGGCTTTGGGGTAGTTTGGGGAGGATCAAGTTGATTTCTACTTTGTTTGTTAACTAGGAATACTTCTTGATCTTCTTCTTGTGGGAGGATGAAATCCCACATTCCTTGTAATTCTACAACTTCTTCATCATCGGTTTGCCCTTCAGTGGCAATTTCCTCTTCCTCTTCCTCGGATTCAGCACTTGTTATAGCATTGGGTGGCCTTGAATCCATTGACGGGCCTCTTTTAAAAGCTCTGTAGGGCCCTTTTGAAGAAGTTTCTGCTACTTTCTTTTTTATGTCGACCATTTCATTGGACATGGTCTTCAGAACTTTTTGCAATCCCTCCAAATTGAATGGATATTTTGCTTGTTTCTTCTTGGACTCTTCTTTGAAGGTGACCTTTTTAGATTTTCGTTCCTCTATCGCGGATTTCTTCTCTAAGGCTATTATACGTTTCTCTACTGCTATGGCTTCTTTCATGTTTTCGGCTAAGGTTATTTTATTAGCCCTGTCGATGAAGATTGCTATGTTTGATGGTAAAGTAGTGATATACCATTCACATGGCACTTCCTCGCTGGGCTGGGAAGCAGTAGGAATTTTGTTTAGAATTTTATTAAAACATAGATTGAAGTCTTTGATCGGCTCTCTAGATTCGGCCCTAAGGTTGGATAGGTCGTTGATTAACATTGCCGTAGACCTTTCATCACCGAACTTGGTTAGGAATTGGTCTTGGAAGATGTCCCAACTAGTAATAAATCCAGAGGGTAATGAGAAATACCACAATCTAGCTGTTCCTTGCATAGTATAAGGAAATAGTCAAACAACAGCATCTTCATTAGTAACCCCGTTGAGATTAATGGATAGCATAAAGTTGTTTATGTGCTCCTCTGCTAGCATGCCTGCCTCGGGATTGAACTTAGGCAGCCATTTCTCGGGATGGGCCGGTATTTGACTCAAGGGTGCAGGCATTAAGACAGCCCCAGGGTTGTTCCATGGAGACTAGGCCATTGCTGAACTGCTAACAGGGGGAAGTGTAGAAGATGATCCCTGTGGTTGGGAAGATGAGGATATTATGATCGCAGATGATTGAGGAGGAGTTGTAGGGATTCCACTAGGTGGATTGATAATGGTATGAAGTGGAGGAGTGGATGGTTGACTTCGCGGTGAAGAGGTTCAGATGGATGATGTTGATGAAAGAGTCTTGTTGTCAGACCCTTTAGGTGATTTTCTTGCTCTTTTCCTTTTGGGAAGAGGTAATTCGGTTGGTTGAACACCAAACTTTTCACTCTTTAATCTGGTGAGGGGATGAGCAGGGTTATACTGCGAAGTCACGCTGCCCTGAGATTTATTAGATCTTTGAGGGTAAATGGAAAATCGCTGAAGTTTGTGAATTAGAGATTCGACTTCAGGAGGTTCAATAATAGATTGTTCTGAAATGTCAGGATTTGTAGCAGCGGTTAATGCTCTGGCGACTTCTAACTCTGGATTTAAGTGTAATGGAGAAGTCGAGGGAGATGGTGAGGGCGATTTACTCTCAGAATGGTATTTTGATTTGGATTTACTTGCCATTCATAGTTTAGGCCCTCCTTCTAGCGCCAAATGTGTTGAAAGGCCCCAAAAATTGGGTCTACAACAATGGGGATACCCACCCGGTCCGGACCTTGGTTGGCAGCTCCTTATCCGTTTGGTATAGCGCGTCCGACTAGGGATATGTGACCAGTTTCCCAATTCAGTGTGTGTGCATGAGAAAGATGGGTATTTCTGTTCTGAATGGAATACTTCTATCCTAATTCTTATCTAATGCTATGCTATTGTATTCTAATAAACAGAAAAACATCAAAATTTATGCTAACCCGAGGTGTGATCTTTCTTCTATGCGATCTATAAAGATTTCAAACATTAACTGGTAATAAAGATCATTAAGCTATTATAAGAAAAGAATTCAATAAAGATGAACTAGTTCGTATAAGAAGTTAGATGAAAGTGTTGTGAAAAACTTATCGCATAAATGAGCTATTCATACACTAAGCATAAATAAATAGTTATCACCGTACAAAAGTGCCAAATGATAACTCAAGAATCCACGCTGTAATATATAAACAACTGAAAATTGCATATCACTTTAACACATAAGCAGAAATGGTTAAGAGATAAAAGTACCATTTATAACTAGTCCTACTCATGAGCTTCAAGGACAATTGATTTATCTCTCCTTGATTTAACATCCACTAAGAGTACAGAAGTGCAACATCAGTAGCAGATATCAAATGTAAATATCAAATAAACCCTGTTCCATTTATTCATCAAAACCTCCTCTGAGGGTGCAAAAGTGCATGTTCTGAGGACAAGTTTTTGATAAATTTTTGGACCCTTCTCTAAATGCATGAGAAGGGTTTAAATACTACTAACTAAATAACTTATTTACAGAAATTCAGCATTTGGTTTAAATGACCGTCCTTTTTCTAAGTAAAACTATTTCTAAAATTAAATCTAATATCTAACTATTTCTAAATTTTCTCCTTAACATCGCAAACATTCAGTATCTGCCTGTGTAGAGTCGGCTGACTGTCTTCCGTCTTTGGTTGAGTTAAGCAAACAGAATCGGCAAGAGCTGACACTACCTTCCCAGCAAAATCGATGATATACCTGAGATTCATCCAATGACTATGTGGCTTTACCATGTATGCCTGGTAATAATCCCATTTCAACTTGGTTAACCCTTGGATTGCTTCTGCTTTTTCTTTAGCTTTTTGTTTCGAGTTTGTTTCTATCGTTGCTTTCTTGCAATTTTCGGGGCTTGCGAGTGACTGAGTAATTAGAAGCCTTCCTTTTCGAGCAAGTTTTCTTAGCAATGCGCGATTAGCGCTAAGCGCTAATCACACATCGGAAGCTGCCTTTGTTTCTTGATCCGGGCTTTCCTGATGCGTTTTTCGCCTCTTGCGCCTTTTTCTCTTATCGGGTATAGAGCTCAAAATTTGTAAAAATAGTGATTCCGTGAGCTCTTGACCCTGAGCATTAAACTGTATGTTTTTGGTATCAGCATCGTTCAGTACCCATTCAACCATGGTTGTATATGAGAAATCTGTGATGGATGCCTGAGAAGAGTTCTGCGGCTCTTTCTCTCCCTTAAGTGGATTAGGTGTGCCTTCCGAAATGGACATTGGAGTACTGCCTTTCCTCCTCATAGTTTCCTGCATACTGCCTTGTATAACGCTTTGTCCTTTGTTCCTGCAGTTTACAATTGAGGTGGAAGTAAATGATAAAGAATAATTGACAAGAAAACTTTAAATGCCGAAGATATGCAAAACACGCCACCTTACGTGAACTAGTTCTTCGAAAAACACAACACCATACTTCATTAACAACTGGCAACAACTCATTAATTTGCATTAAAGTGCATGACCAGTTCTTGGCCTAAAAAAGGTTTCTCGAATAATGAGCCAGAACCAACTGCGATGGAGAGGTCTTGCGATTTTGCTTTGAGCTATCCCAGATCGTTGTATCGCATTATCGCAATTTCATTGTGTTGTTCTATCGCAAGATTGCTTGGTCGCAATATCATAGCATCGCAAAATCGCAAAATCGCAGATCACTTAATCGTAAAATCGCAGATCGCTTAATCGTTATAATCATTGTGTAATTTATGTGATTTTTGCGATGTGCGATATGCGATATCGCATATCGGTGATTTTAAGGTTTTTCAATGTGGGTGCTTCTTAATGCATGCGATGTGATGGAGTTCTGCGTCGCAATATCGCGTTTTTTATCATTTTGGCTCATTAGAAGGTACCCTATCGTTCTTTGCGTGATGCGATATCTCTTAAGGAGTGAATTTAATTTCTTCATTATGAAACTTAGGTTTTTTTAGATTCTTCAAAGGTATTTTCCTAAGTCCATGATGTTGTAAGTTTCATCTAAAAGGAAATATAACAACAATTGATTTTTTTCCAATTTTTTACTAAGGGTCCCCACTTATTTAGTATTAGCAATAACACTTCATAAGGAGGGGGGTTGTTGGTGGCCACAACACCCACTTAATCAAATGATGGACATACTTTTGGCAACATATGATATCGTGATGACACATGAAGTGAAACCCTAGACCATGACCTAAAATGAGGAATTTAACCATTTCATGACCCAAGACATTTAAATGAAGATATGATATCGCGAAGAAGACAATGAACATGATGAGTGATGAAGACCATGAGTGAGTGAAGGGAGCAGCAGTGACCTAGACACAATAACCAGTGACCAAATTTTTATTTGAAGACTCACTGAAATGACAAAAATTTGACTTGACACCATAACAACACCTTGTAAGAGCATATTTGATCACTGGTGATAGGCTGAAATGATTGACACTAACAGATCACATGCATAATTAATACATAAATAAAATACCGAGACTTATCCTTCAAATAATTTTTTTCTTCTACCTTTGTTCCTTGTCCGTACACACACCAAATCAGTTGTCAAACCCGGCTAGCACCATGTGCCTTCTCTTCCCTTCAACCACGTACACATACACATAGTGTACATCACATGCATACACCCACACATGGTGTAGCACACAACACATCAACCTACACTCAATTTACAACACAACGCATACATCTACGCCCAGTGTACAACACAACACATAACCCTACGCTCGGTGTACTACACAACACATACACCTACACCTTGTGTACAACACAACACATACACCTACACCTCGTGTACAACACCACACAATACATATATGTATTCGCATTACAAAACAACAAATATACATGTCACAACATAATTAATACATAATACACATAACATAGTACCACATATGCACAACACAACATGTACAACGTGTACACAATACCACATGTACACAATGCCACCTGCACAATGTGCACACATCACCACATGTACACAACATCACCTACACACAGTGGACACAACACCACATGTACACAACACCACCTGCACACAACACCCCATGTACAACATGTACACAACACCACATGCACACAACACCGCATGTACATAGCACCATCTGTAAAACATGCACACCACACCATATGTACACAACACCGCATATCCAACATGCACGCAACACTGCATATCCAACATGCACATAACACCATATGTGCATAGCACTACATAAACAACATATACACAACACCGCCTGATACAAGCACTGCATAAACAACATGCACACAACATCATATATACACAACACCACATGTACACAACATCACAGGTACAACATGTACAACATATACACAACAATAGTATTGCACATCCAGAGACCACACGCTGACTCTACCAAGGAACCTTGTTTCTAGTGTCTTTCCACTATTCATGCTTGTTCCAACATGCCGCATATCGCATTGGTTTCATTTCGCTGATGTGTCTCTCAGTATTATATGTCCATAACATAAACATAGACATAGTATAATCACATAATATCAATTCATGTCCACATGATACTAACCTCATATATATGTCAAGGCTACTCTTTCCATTTGATTCCTCATAAATGAGGAACCTCTTCATCCGATTCATCTACATAAGCAATCATTCCTCCACAAGAATGATTCGTGACGACCCTGTCAGGCAACGACATACATATATACATACATATAAACATTAACATAAAACAATCACGATTCATGAAGACCCTATTAGACAATGGCATTATATATATATAATATTATATAATATATATATATATATATATATATATATATATATATATATATATATATATATATATATATATATATATATAAACATTAGCATAAAACGATCATGATCCATGATGATCCTATCAGAAAACGGTATACATGTATACATTTATAGACATGAGCATAGTCATGATCAGAACATAACTACCATATATCATAAGGGCAAGGATAGGAGAACTCACTTTATCTGTGCACAACATGCCCAACATTAAGAACAACAATTCCCAACATAGCCAAGGCACCTGACACCTCAAATCCATTCACTTTACCTTTCTTGTTACCTTTCTCACCAATGTCCTGCCACTGTCCATTTATCCCAATGGACCCAACCAATTCAACTGTAACACCCCCAAGTTAAAAGTTCATGTAATAAAGTTAATAGAGGCAAAATAAGACCAAGGTCATGGGACATTTATTCTAAGTTGAATGTTGAGGAAAACATCCTAGCGGGTGTTCATTTGGTTTATTATGGCTAAGGGAATTTGGCAAAGGAAATGGCAAAGGCTTTGAAAAGGTAGGAGGCATTAATTGGCATTTTAGTTATGAAAATAATAGAAATTAGGAGAAAAGGAAGGTGAAAGGTCACAGGTTGCATGTGAGGAGGAAATTGAAGAAAATAGAAGCCTCATTAATAAAAAGGCTTTTGAGGATCAGTTCACAACCTTTTGTCAGTTCAATTTTGGAGCTCTCTCTCTATTCTGTCTACTCTCTCATACTCTTACACACTTAAAGCATTCTTGGAGCACTTTAGCATTGGAGGAAGGAAGGCAAAGGAAGGACAAAAAAGTAAAGGAAAGCAAATATCTAGCAAGGAAGAGCTAGATCAAGTGGCTTCAACAGGATTACTTGCAGGTATCGAGTTGCATGTATGGTTTCCTTGCTAGTTTTGGCATGCATGTGTGTATTTGGTTCTCTTTCTACTATTGGCATTGGTTTTGCCAAGTGTGACAGTGGTTTTCATCCTTGCCTTGCCATTTCTAGATAACCATGATGTGATGGGGTTTCCCTTACTTGGTTGAGCTAGATTGCTGGATAGTTTTGAAATTCAGTGAGGTGGTCTCACGAAAAATCACAAGGCCCAGGAATCCTTGGACCAGTAAAGGTGGGATTGTGATAAAGCCTGGTTGTGTATACCCTCATTGGGCCTAGGAATCCTTGACCGGTAAATGGCGGGATATATGGTTAAGCCTAGAGGGTGGATACAAACAAATTCCTCACGGTTTAGGTGGAGAGATCTAGAGGCATCCATGCTTGTATAGGCCTAGTGATCCTTGGATGAGTGTATGGTGGGATTGAGGTAAATCTTGGTAGTGTATGTTTCTTGTTTGGGCCTAGGAATCCCTTAGTGGGATATACAGAAAGGCCTGGTTGTACTGGTGCTTGCTTCAGGCCTAGAAATCCTTGAATGGTTTGGTGGGATATGTGGTAAATCCTGAGAAGAATGGTCAATTTTGTTGTGAGTCCCACATTCATGCTTGGAATATAGCATGGGGGCTATTAGCTAAAAGAAATATTTGGTTCAACCCAATCTATGGTTGGGTGGTACATGGAAGTCCTTGACTCGGTTGGCTTTTGCATATGAATAATAAGAATATTTCCTCTTGAGTTTTATGAGTAAATGTGCTTGTTATTATGTGATTTTAATGATTGTTTTATCATTATTATTTTGTTGGTTATATGCTGGTTATAAGCATGGTTTTATGACAACTTTTGGATATGGATCTCATCATGTTTTGCTTAGTAAATGAAATGTTAATGAATGTATGATATAATAGATAATAATGTAACTATTGTGAGAGGGCATCCGACCTTCTTAATGAATCTCATATAAGTATGAGGTCCCTATGTTCAGATCTGTTTATATGACCTGTACATTCCATGTTTATGATGTGTTTGACAAAATTCCTATCATGGTTAGGATGAGTAAGGTTGGGTCCTTGTTTACATTTTGCATTAGAGGCCTTATCTTCTTGTTATTTATCATTATGAGAGTTTCATCAAGTTCTAGGTAGAGGCCTGAGTCCTAGCCCCAAAAAAGAGGGTCAGATTTTAGGGTCGCTAGCATAGAACTGCCTGAAAAAGGTTGTAGTCGCATGGAGGCCTTGCTGTGGGAGCGACTAGAGGGCTTTAGTCACATGGAGGGCTTGTCATGGGATAGATAGGGGATCTAGTTTAGTTAAAAAGCAAGTTAACTCAGGGGTTGAGCACCTAGAGTGATTGGTTAGCCCCTCAAGGTCAATTTGGTTTTTGGTGTGTCGATTCCACTTCCTTAACTGTACATGGGGAGTTGAATCATATCATAGTAACTCTTTGTCACATGTTTACTCCGATGGACTGGTTAGCTTGGATAAATGTGGGAGGAGGGTGTTATATAGTGGTATCAGGGCATGGTTCAACACTTGGACTGGATGGGCGGAATGTGGTTTTCATGCATGCATGTAGGTTGTATATGTGATTGTTATGCATGCATTGTGATAGTCGTTGTTGCAGTTTGTGTCATCATGATGTTGTTGGTATGTTATGATGTTGATATGTTGGATGAGATAGACCAGGAGAAGTAGATTATTAGAGCAAGGTTGCAACACTAGATTTTGAGGTAAGAGCATGTTATGAACATAAATTATGTAAAAATAGATAATAGATAGATAATAAATAATAATTATAATAATATAAATATAATAATAAATAATAAGTAAATTAACTAATGGTTAGTTAGTTAATAATGAAGAAGCATGTCTTAGAGACATGTCTGTTCATGAAAGGGTACTTACCTCACTATATATACAAAACCCTCATTCTCAATTGTACTCATCCTACATTCATTCTTTTATACAATATTTTACAATTACTATCCTACGATGGATGTCTTTGTCTACGAAGTATTTTAAATATTTCTGCTGCGTATATGACTTTTGGTCATTACAGAGCATATCGTCATACATTTTTGTATGTTGGGCATGCAAGTATGTTGGGTAATGGTTGTTATAATCATTATGGTTATGTATATGCTTGTCATTCTATTGTTGTTGTGGTTACATGCATGATAGATTCTAGTTGTTCAATGCGGTCATAAGCACATGCGTCGAATAGTCATGAATGATAGTAACTTGTTGTTATGCATTGCGATCATACACATGATGATTATGGTCATTGCAACTAAGATATTGATATTAAATGTATTATGCTAATCTAGATTGGCCCGTGCAGATGGTTATGGTTATGATATTCAATTATGAGATGAAATACTTGTGATATTGTATCGTGTTAATCTGAACTGACTTGTGCAGATGTGATAGCCTCCCCTCAGATACATTGAGGTATGAGTTTGATTATGCCGTTTATATTTGCTTTAGCTAGCATGGTATGTTTATAGGTTGTTTGAATGTTTGATTAATTGCATAATATGAGTATGTGTCTATAGATTGCATGAAGAAATGACCTTGTTTTAAGATGGTTGTACTAACACATTACGTGTTGAGACAACTGATATGCACTTGAGCGTAAGTGGGTGCTAGTTGTAGTAGTATGACTAATGATTGTTAGTTTATTATGACATGGTTGTTAGTCTTGGTAAAGGTTGCTTTGAAATTAATAGATATAATGTCTTGATCTTGGAACATGTGGCTGACATGTGTGAAGAGTTGCAAGGCAACATGTTTGGTATTAGCATGGAAAGGTAACAATTGATTTGTCTATATAGCTAACAACTGGGTGATGTGATAACACAAAATAAGATGCAATTGCAGTAAGGAAAATGATAAAAGAAATGAATTGGGTGCTAATTCCTTTGGCTATGTTTGGAAACTATAATTCCAAACAAATGAGTGCCTTGCATGAATACAAGAAGTCTTCTTAACCTTGATTTCGTCTAACATTATGCAAATATGTGTAACATGTATTTGACAACTATATTAGCTAGTTTCTAGTTATAATTGGGTTCATCAACGGAATTGGAGTCCCTTGAGAGATGGCATGTATGCGTTTAGTTACAAGGCAACATGCTTGGCACAATAAGGTAAGATAACTAGTATATTGTTATATTTACTTATGCACTGACAATTGCGTGTTTATGGCAATATGATGCAGGGAGTTGCATGGAAAAGAGACTGCCATGGAATCTTGAAGAAGGCTCAGGTTGAGTTTTCCCTTGGAAGCACTAGGAACCATGCGGATTGAGTCATGGTGTCTATTGCTAGTTTTGTGCTTTCGGTCTTTTGTGATTTGTTTGCGCTTGATTTGCAATTTTGATTGCGCCTAGTGCATGATCATTCCACCTTGTTTGTGGTGTCATATCGCTATTGGTTTTTCATGGTTTTGCTTCTTGGTTGCTTTTGGTTCTTTCCTTTTATCTTTCGAGAGTCTTGGGGATTGTTTGGGAAGGAGGAAGTTAATGGAGCTCGAGGAGAGTTAAATGAAACCCAACAGGTAATGTAAGACTCAGATGAATCCTGGTGCATGTATAAGAGAAGCTGAAGGCAAGATTATGACAACCAGTTGAACTAATTGGGTCTATTGGTGTAAATGGACGATGGAATAACAGTCATGAGAAAAGTAACAGGAAGGATAAAGTAAATGGAAATGAGGCATCAGATGCCTTTGCTATGTTGGGAACAATCGTTCTCAATGTTGTGCACAGATAAAGGAAGTTCTCTTAACCTATACATGATGATATCTGGTAATTATGTTGTGATCATGATTATGTTGATGTCCATATACACATGTAGTATGTATGTCGTTTCTGATAGGTTGTCAGGATCATGATTGTTTATGTTGATGTTTGTATGTGTATATATGTATGTATGTATGTTGTTGTCTAATACGATCGTGTCAGACCAGGCAGTAGCTCCTCCAAATCAATTCACGTTTATTCATTCAGGTTGATCTTTATTATATACATGAAGGAGAGACTGTTCACTTCATCTCCCAGTGACTATTCAAATTTCTTATTATTTATTTACATCAGTTACACTTATTCACCCAATCCTAATGATTAGATTTCAACATTCCCCACCTTAATCTGAAGGGATGTTGGTGAGGCCAAGCATCGTTCTGAATCATTCAAGATTTTCTCTTCCAAGCGCTTTGGTGAAGATGTCTGCAATTTTCTCATTAGTGGAACAATGGAGGAGATGGATTGTTTTGGCCTTAACATGATGTTGAATAAGATGATATTTAGTATTGATGTGCTTCGTTCGATCATGGAACTTTGGGTTCTTGGCCAACTTTATTGGCGAGGTATTGTCAATCATGAGTGGAGTCGATTGTTCTTGTTTTACCTGCAAATATTCAAGAATTTTCCTGAGCCACACAATTTCTTTTGTTGCCTCAACTGCTGCCACATATTCTACTTCTGTTGTGGAATCTGCTGGAACTGATTATTTATGTGATCTCCATGAGACAGCTCCTGATCCAAGACTCATAACATAACTTGAAGTAGATACCCCAGTTTCTTTGTCTCCATCGAAGTCTGAATCAGAGTATCCAATCAAGCTGAAGTCGTCCACCTGTGTATACTTGATTCCAAAGTCTTGAGTTCCCTTCAAGTACCCTAGAATTCTTTTTGCAGCAGACCAATGTCCCTCACAAGGCTTTTGCATAAACCTAGAGAGGATTCCAACACCAAAGGAAATGTCTAGTCTGGTAGTAGTTAGGTAGATGAGACTTCCTACAAGCTGTCTATACTTTGTTGCATCCTCAAATTCTTTTCCTTCAATGGATGTGAGCTTTAAGTTTTGTTCCATTGGAGTAATAAGAGGATTGCAATCTCTCATGCCAAACCTATTCAACAGATCTCCAATGTACTTCTTTTGAGAAAGGAATATGGACTTTGGATGTTGAGTTACTTCAATACCAAGATAGTAATGAACATAGCCCAAATCAGTCATTTCAAAACATTTCCTCAATTCCTTCTTTATGGATGCAATGTAGCTTTCATTGTTCCTTGTCATCAAAAGATCATCTACATATACCACAAGATATACAACTGTTTTTCCAACTTTCTTGACAAATAAAGTTGCATCATCA
>APFE031110223.1:155286-181118 GCA_000404065.3 Pinus taeda | reverse complement strand
ATTTTTGAAAAACATCATGGAGCACACCATATTTAAGATTGTCCTATTCATTCTTTCAGCTACTCTGTTTTGTTGGGGATTATAAGGCACAATTGTTTGATGTTTGATCACATGTTGGCGAAGATAGTTTTCAAATTTAGTTGAAGTGTATTCTTTTCCATTATCAGTGCGAATAGAGCCAATATGAGATTGTGCATCATTTTCAATCCATGTATGAAAGTTCTTGAATGTTTGAAAAGCATCAGATTTGTTCTTCAATAAATGAACCCAACACATTCTGTTGTAGTCATCAATAAACGTCATCATATATTTATTTCCATTTGTAGAAGGAACAGGCATTGGACCACATAAATCTGAATGAATGAGTTCAAGTTTTCTATGTGCTCTTGAATGTGAATCATGAAAAGACTGTTTGCTATGATTTCGTAGAATGCAAGCATCACATTGCTTAAGTTTCCTAGGAATTGTAGGCAAACTGGCAACACCATTTTTCTTCAACAAGCGAAGGTTGTCATAGTTCAAATGTCCAAATCTAGCATGCCATAATAAACTTGATCAAAGTGTACCTTCTTCATAATGAGAATTGTATGAGAAATGTTGTGCACAAGCAGAGGTACCTTGTAGCTTGAGAATCCATTCTTCTTCTATTCCCCTCATGACAAGTGAGTGGTCAGATTGTTTTCTCACCTCAAGCTTGCCATCAAACATATGAATGGAGTGACCTTGGTGGCGGATGTGGACCAAGGACAGCAAGTTTCTCTTCAGCTGTGGGAGATATAGAACATGATGCAGAAGAAAGTCTGGAAGGCCGGGCAATTTAAGCCTGATTGTGACAAGCCCTTATGGCTTTATTTTTTATTGGTCTGCAAAGTATATTGCTCCATCAACATTGTCAGTAAATTCTTCAAAAAAATATTTTCTATGATTCATGTGGCAAGTTGCTCCTGAATCAAGCAACTTGCTACATGATTCATTTACTCTGATATTACATTGTGCCATAACATAATGAGCGGATTCAGGTGCTTTACCTTTGTCTTTGTATTAGTTTTACCTTTCTGTTGGTTTCTTTGCTGCTCAATTTTGTCCCAAGGTAACTTGCATGTGGAGGCATCATGTGATCCATTTCTTTTGCAGCGTATGTAGTGCAAATCTGACTTTTCTCCTTGACAGTGTCTACCCCCTGCCTCTAAAATATATTCCTCTTCCTCTTCGACCACCTCTTCCTTTGGAAGAATCATGGGCAAGATTCTTTTCTTTATGAGCAAGGCACACAACCTCTTCAGAAGATTCAGGGGTTGTCTTCTTTCCAAAAGCTTTCTCTCTTTCAACAATTTTTTTCACAAGAGAGTCAAAGGTAATATCTTTGAGATTTCCATTTGCTTGCAATGACTCAAGATAATTGGACTAAGTAGGATAAAGTGCCTTGAGAAAAGTGATAAGAGGAATATCCAATCAACCTTAGTGGCTTTGATATCATGCATTATAGATTTTACTTTGGATGCAAGTGCAAGAGGATCATTATTTTGCAATTCAAGAGTGAAGAGTTTAATCATGAGCTGAACAACTTCAAGTGCAGAATGTGAGTCATAGAGCTCTTTCAGCTTTTGTAAGGCTTCAAAAGCATTGAAAATGGCGAAATATGGCGACTCACCTCTTCACTTACAAATGATGCAATTAATGCATAGGTTTTGTTGTTCTTATTTTCCCAAATGTCGAACTCTTTGTCTGAGGTAGGATGTTCTGGCTCTTTATCTCCATCTCCAATACACACTCCTTTCCACAACTCATTAAAAATGAGGGTGTGTTTTATCATCCGAGACCACTCAGGATAGTTCTCCTTGACAGTGAGAACTATTCCCACAATAGATATGATTGAATGCATATTGTAAAAAAATACTTCTGCTGGCAAAATGTGCTTCAAAACAATACAACCTTATTCTTCCTTCTTGATTAGGTAAGAAATTGATTTAATATACAAAGAGCAAAACTATATTCTATCCATATAGAATATCACCATTTTTTTTTTGCATTATAATATGGTTGCAATTCAAGAGAAATAAAAGATAAACAATATCAACTGCTCAAAAGCGAATCGGAATTCTGAGCCAAATCAGAATTTGCCAAAAACTTGGATGGAAATATAACAGGAAATATCATCCCTATGCTCAAATCCTATGCTTTACACCTTGACTGCATACTTTCTCATTGGAAAATACATCTCTTTCTTTTTCTGTCTCTCAGTCTTCAATGATGCCTAATGCTTGGTAAGGCGTTGCCTGATAAGGTAAATTTAAACCTGAATTCAGAGAGAGCTCTAATTAAAAAATGTGTCCAATCTCAATTCGGCTGCATAGCTGACACACATTTTGAGTGTGTACTGGCTGGCAAGAATCTCAAGTTGTGCACATGCAGAATGACAGACCCCTCTCTTTTCAAACTCAGCTTCTGGACTTTCGAGCGAGTCTTCTGGGGATGCAAATCAAGACCAGCTAGTGGACTTATGTGAAAGCGTTGTTATATGGAGGGAGGCCAGCTAGCGAACTTATGTGAAAGCGTTGTTATATATCAGACTAGCGGACTTATGTGAAAGCATTGTTATATGGAGGGAGGTCAGCTAGCGGACTTATGTGAAAGTGTTGTTATACCAACGTGGAGAGAGATAGCGAGCGGACTTATGTGAAAGCGTTGTTATATATCAGCGTGGAAAGAGTAGCTAGCGGAGGTCAGAGATGAAATTGAAGTGAAGACTTGGCAATCCGACTCACAATCAGCGTGGAGGGAGACAATGTTTTGTAGGAGCAGCGATTGCTGCAACATAACTTCTTCAAGGATACCATAGACAACGTTATATGAAAACAACGCAATAGCGTTATATGAAAGAATATATTATGCAGGTGGGTGAGGTGAGGTGTATACCATCTTTTGGAACTGACGAACTGTAATTCTCCACTCTCAAATGGACTCCTCGCTCAAGCATTACCCAGATTATCACGCAAAGGGAAGACCCTGATTATCACGCAGAGGGCAGACCCAGATTTCTGAAAAATGGCAGAAGGGAGTTATAATGGCAGATAGAATCCAAAAATGGCATTGGCTCTGATACCATGTCAGACCAGGCAGATCGTCATGAATTATTCTTGTGGAGGAATGATTGCTTATGTAAGTGAATGACATGAAGAGGTTCTTGGTTTATGAGGAATCAAATGGGAAGAGTAGCCTTGACAGATTTATGAGGTTAGTATCATGTGGATATGAATTGATATTATGTGATTATACTATGTTTATGTTTATGTTATGGACAGGTAATGTTGAGAGATACATCAATGGAATGAAAGTAGTGCGATCCGCAACATGTTGGGACAAACATGAATAATGGAAAGACACTAGAAGCAAGGTTGCTTGGTAGAGTCAATGTGTGGTCTCTAGACATGCAGTACTACTATTGTGTATATGTTGTACATGTTGTACCTGTGATGTTGTGTACATGCGATGTTGTGTATATATGATGTTGTTTGCATGTTGTTTATGCAGTGCTTGTATCAAATGGTGTTGTGTATATGTTGTTTATGTAGTGTTGCGTACAGATGGTGTTATGCACATGTTGGATATGCGGTGTTGTGTACATATGGCGTTGTGTGCATGATTGTACATATGGTGCTATGTATATGTGGTGTTGTGTGCATGTGTTGTTGTGTGCATGTGGTGTTGTGTACATGTTGTACACGGGGTGTTGTGTATAGGTGATGTTGTGTACACGCCGTGCATGTGGTGTTGTGTGTACGTCGTGCATGTGGTGTTGTGTACATGTTGTACAAGTGGTGTTGTGTACATGTTGTGCAAGTGGTGTTGTGTACACGTTGTGCAGGTGGTGTTGTGTACATGTTGTGTAGGTGGTGTTGTGTACACATTGTGCAGGTGGTGTTGTCTACATGTGATGTTGTGTACACATTGTGCAAGTGGTGCTGTGTACACACTGTGTAGGTGGCACTATGTACATGTGGTATTGTGTACACGCCGTACACCTTGTGTTGTGCACATATGGCACTATGTTATGTGTACTTTGTAGTTGTTGTATTGTGAAATGTGTATTCATTGTGTTGTACTCTCTGTACATAGATGTATTGGGTTGTACACTAGGTGTGGGTGTATGTGTTGTGTTGTACACCGAGTGTAGGTGTATGTGTTATGTTGTACACCAGGTGTAGGTGTATGTGTTGTGTTGTATGCACAGTGTAAGTGTACATGTTGCGTTTTATGCCGAGTGTAGGTGTATGTATCGTGTGGTGTTGTACGTCATGTGTGGTTGTATACATGTGATGTGCATTGGGTGTTTGTGTACATGATTGAAGAGAAGTGGAGGCACTGGGTGCTTGCCGAGTGTGGCAACTGATCCAGAGTATGTATGGAAAGAACAAAGGTAGAAGCAAAGGGCAGATTGAAAGATAAGTATTAGCATTTATTTAAATTTTTATTATGCATGTGATATGTGATTCTAATTCATGATGATTACATGTGATCTGTGATTCTAGTTTATGATGGTTACATG
Source organism: Pinus taeda (assembly GCA_000404065.3). NCBI lineage: Eukaryota > Viridiplantae > Streptophyta > Pinopsida > Pinales > Pinaceae > Pinus > Pinus taeda. The sequence continues at coordinate 176,572 of APFE031110223.1, read as the reverse complement.
TGATTTATGATTTTGATTATGAAGGTTGTGTTTTGAGCTAACCGAATGTGATATGTTTATTCATGATGATTTGATCAAACAACTAGTTTGACTTGTTGTGGCAAGAAGTAAACAAAATTGCAAGTGTACCTTATTGATGAGCTACCAATGAGGTATGATTTGAATTTATTTAAATTTGTTTTGAATCTAATGGAAATTATGTGCTTGGTATAGGAAAACATGGAAATTATCCAGGTTGGGTGGTTGAAATTGATTGTAAGCATTAGTAGCAGTAACAAAAGGAATTGGAACACACAATAGTATGTTGGTAAAGCACTTCAGGAGTAGGGCCATTATGGGACATTGGTACCTAATAATTCCCATTGATCAAAATGAGCATGCTATGACTAGTATGATGGTTTTGAGGCAGGGATATGCCTTTGTTTTTGCACCTTCTGATGCGAGGAAACCTTTGCTAAGGAAGGGGTTGCCCGAGGAACTATGTAGCAAAGAAGGGGATGCCCTCGAAACTTGGAAGGCGTGTGACTGCACATAAGGAGGTGACTGGATTTCCCGAGGGACTGTGTATCAGAGAAGGGAAGGCATGCGAATACATTGATTTTGGTCATTAGCATTGCCAGATGGAATTAGATGTACATTAGGAGTGTGCCCTGGAACAATGAGTCGGTACCCGTCCACCAATGGGACAAGTAGTGCGAGGATTGTAGTGCTAGACATTGGATGTAGGTTTGACTTGGGAATTGGATTATGGACTTCCTGGGAAGGAGGTGAATCTTGGTATTACTTTAAGGTGGAGGTGTGAGCCTCTCGATTCCCTTGTTGTTGATGCATGTATCATATCCTTTTATATGTTGGTTGAGCAAACGTGCATATGTGTATATTATGTAAATCTGTAACGAGTTGTGTTATAAAGCTCCAATAAGCGGTATGGTGTCCATGATATGTTGGTTTTGTTTTCAGTAATGGATATGGTGTAAATGTTGCATCGAGTTGTGTTATAAATCTCCATGGGAAGAACTTGCTTGCTAGTTTTATAAGTGTCATTGAACACTGAGGATGACATCCCCCTAAGGGCAGGGGTCTGTAACATCCCTAGGTTAAAATTTCATGTAATAGAGTTAATAAAAGTAGAATAAGGCCAAGGTCATGGAACACTTATTCCAAGTTGAATGTTGGGCAACACATCCTAATGGGTGTTCATTTGGTTTATCGTGGTTAAGGGAAATTCACAAAGGCAATGACAAAGGATTTGAAAAGCAAAGAGGCATTAATTTGCATTTTATTTATGAAAATAATGGAAATTAGGAGAAAAGGAAGGTGAAAGGTCACGGGTTGCATGTGAGGAGGAAATTGAAGAAAAAATAATGGAAATTTAAGAAAATAGAGGCCTCATTAATAAAAAGGCTTATGAGGATCAATTCACAACCTTTTGTCAGTTTAGTTTTGGAGCTCTCTCTTTATTTTCTCTACTCTCTCATACTCTAGCACACTTAGAGCATTCTTGGAGCACTCTAGCAGCACTCTAGCATTGGAGGAAGGAAGGAAAACGAAAGACAAGAAAGCAAAGGGAAGCAAAGATCAAGCAAGGAAGAGTTGGATCAAGCGGCTACAATGGGATTACTTGTAGGTATTGAGTTGCATGTATGGTTTATTTGCTAGTTTTGGCATACATGGTACATGCATGTGTGCATTTGGTTCTCTTTTTGTCATTGACATAGGTTTTGCCAGGTGTGACAATGGTTTTCAGCCTTGCCTTTCCATTTTCAGATAACCATGGTGTGATGGGGTTTCCCTTACTTGGTTGAGCTGGATCCCCAGATGGTTTCGAAACTGAGTGAGGTGGTCTCAAGAAAAATCACAAGGCCTAGGAATCCCTGGACCAATAAAGGTGGGATTGCAGTAAATCCTGGTTGTGTATACCTTCGTTGGGCCTAGGAATCCTTGGATGGAGACAGACAAATTCCTCGTGGTTTAGGTGGAGAGATCCATAGGCATACATGCTTGTATAGGCCTAGTGATCCCTAGACCAGCGTATGGTGGGATTGCGGTAAAGGGAGATAGTGTATGTTTCTTGTTTGGGCCTAATAATCCCTTAGTAGGGTATACGTTAAATCTTGGTTGTATTGGTGCTTGCTTTGGGCCTAGAAATCCTTGATCGGTTTGGTGGGATATGTGATAAAGCCTGAGAAGCATGGTTTTTGTTGCAAGTCCCACATTCATGCTTGAAATATGGCACATGGGTGATTGACTGAAAGAAAGATTTGTTTCAACCCAATCTATGGTTGGGTGGTAAGTGGAAGTCCCTGACTTAGTTGGCTTTTGCATATGAATAATAAGAATATTTCCTCTTGAGTTTTATGAGTAAATGTGCTTGTTATTATGTGATTTTAATGATTGTTCTATCATTGTTATTCTATTGGTTATAAGCATGGTTTTATGACATATTTTTGCTATGGCTCTCATCATATTTTGTTTAGTAAATGAAATGTTAATGAATATATGACCTCATAAATGATAATGCAAGTATTGTGAGAGGTCATCAGACCTTCTTGACAAATCTCATATAGGTATGAGATCCCTATGTTCAGATGTGTTTATATGACCTGCACATTACATGTTTATGATGTGTTTGACAAAATGCTTGTCATGGTTAAGATGAGTCAAGTCAGGTCCTCATTGAAATGTTGTATTAAAGGCCTTGTCTTATTTTTATTATCATTTCTGATAATTTCATCAAGTTCTAAGTAGAGGCCTAAGTCCTAGCCCTGAAAAAGTGCCGCAAATTTCAAGTTTGTTGGCACAGCACTGCCTGAAAAAGACTGTAGTCGCATGGAGGCCTTGTTGTGGGAGCAAATGGAGGGTTTCAATAGCATGGAGGGCTTGTTATGGGAGTGACTAGGGGTCTAGTTCAGTTAAAAGAAAGTTAACTCAGGGGTTGGGCACCTGTAGTGGTTGGTTAGACCTTGGGGGTCTTGTAGCTCTTGAGGAAGGTCAATTGGTTTTTGGTATGTCGATTCCACTTCCTTAACTGTACATGGGGAGTTGAATCATATCATAATAACTCTTTGTCACATGTTTACCCCGATGGACCGATTAGCTTGGGTAAATGTGATGGGTTTCTCTAGAATCAATTAAAATATTTAAGTGTATAAAATATTAAACCATGTGATGGGTTGCTCTAAAATCAATTATCCATTCAAGTGGGGAGAAACTTGTAACATAAAGAACTTTAGCATTTCCTGTATCATTGTAGAAGAAGATAGATTGACATTTATATTTCTTTAGTTCCAAAGATGAGATAACTAATTCTTTGAAGCAATGTGATTCTAAATGACCTTTTCCACAAAAGGCACATTTAAGGGTTTTTTCTTGCATTTATAATATTGCTTAGGTAAGTGATTTGGAGAGTTACACTCCTTTGTACTGTGCGTTTGTTTTTGAGTAGATGCCTTGTCATGTTGGATCCTTGAATTGGAAGATGAGATAACTACATAATAACGAGACTTACAATTTTCGGAGACAAGGGCACCCTTTGGATGGAATTTATTTTGCTCGTGAGCAAATATTTCATTATTTTAGCAAAAGTATAAAAAATAGCATTACAAAATTTGTTCAGCAAAAGTATAAAAAAAATAGGCATTACAAAATTTGGACCCAAGGCGTCTTTACTTTAATACAATGTGGAAACAATCATTGAATATGGCTCACCTAACCTTGATAGCACTACAAAAAAATAAGATTGTTCATCCTTTTTGAAAATATTACAATCTTTCAATTCAAGAAATACGAACTTGGAAATAAAACTTGAATATTATTAATATTATTATGCTTGAGATGGAGTAATTCATTTCATAATTGAGAAAAACAAGTTGCATTTATTTTACCAAATAGTTGATCAAGTTGTCTTCATGTTTCATGAGTAATCTCTATACCTTCTAAGAGATAAACACCTTAAACCTAATATTTCATCATAACAATGATACCATTTAAGGTTTTTAACATTTTATATGATTTTTTTACCTATACCCATAATAACTCTATATAATTTCTTACTCCACAATAAAAAGACAATTGTTGTAAAAAATTAAAATAAGCAAAACCAAAATTTTCTCTTTTTTCATAATATGCCTATCTATGAAATATTGTTACTATATTTGTGTGAAACTCACACTCAAGTGAGTGGATCACCCCATAAAACAATTTTATCTTATTCATATAAGTAACTCTCATCATCAATCCCGTACCAATAATTCTCATCCTCTGACGCAGGGTTACCCCCGCTTATAACCACAGTATGCATGTAAAATACATCCACACATTTGTCCCAGGTATTTAACCCTTAAAGGAGTCAAATCTTCTACCATAAATGGTTAAGGCCCTCTTTTAGTCTCATGCGGAATGATTCATAGACCTAACAGAGTCTAAACATTAACCCACCTTTTCCTTTCTATCGAAAATTAATCACCCCGCTTAAACCCTCATTAACCTTTATTTCCGACTTTTCATTCAAATCCTTCTTATCGGGACTTCAAAACCCTTTCATAACCTTTGCTACCCTTAAGCCCGTATATATATATATAACCTTTCCCTCTTTAACCTCAATTAATATATACTTATCACATAAAAGCTTCTATTGGCGCTCTTTTCCTTTTCAAACTATTTACAAAGGAAAAACCCATTTACAAAGGGAAAACCCCACAAACATACCTTTTGCCTTTGTACGGCCTCTGCACACTTTCCGAGGTTAGCTTTATCGCAATCGGGCATCGCTCCTCCGCGGATCTTTAACACATATATGCCTCATCATCCCTCTAACTCCGATATGCGACTATCGAAATCGTTAACACCACTTTTTACATGAAATGACTCGGGCACACACTTTATGGAATACAAAGGAAACACATTGAAACTCCGCTCCGAACCATATAAGGTTGGACTTAAAATGTTTATAAGTTGCGTTCAAAACTATCGTCGGGTCCGCTCCTTTCAAGCCTTCCGCTGCGCAACTCTTATCTCCGCCTTCTCCCATCGCCGATACACGATTAGCGATCGCTCCGAGCTCTGATCTCCGCTTATCACTATCGAAGTATCGCTATGTCGCATATCGCACTTCCTCCAGCCAGACTTCCACTTGAACGCGCCAATCCAATATGTCTTACGAACACGATAAGATTATCAATAACGTTTGATAAGGTTTCGGGTCTGGCTACCAAATCGCATATCGCTCTTTCCTTTGGCCAAGGTTCATTCATCCCTTTGGATGATTGCGATGCGACATTCTGGATCCAATTTGATCCCGACCGTTGATTTCCCAGATCTAATGGTTCCTGTGCATCATTTCTTCATTTCTCTTGGACTTCCTTTTTACTTAGATTTTATGCTAATTCTTCAGCGTTTCCTCTGTGGTTTCGGGTTTCTTCAATGGTTCTCGTCCTCTGCTATTTCCCTGCGCACTCTTCCTCCTGACTTAACTTCACATGCTCCTTTGATCACTGTCCTCTTGGATCCTTCGAATGGATTCAATGATCCATTACAATTCTCTGTATCATTTTCTTCCTATGCGTGTTCTACAGAACTCTGCCTGCAACCCCTGTTACAGAACCTACGAATTCACATACAATTCAACACTCGAAACACACATTCCAACTCGGAATTGAGTTGATTGTATTAATAAATATAAAAAATGATTACAGAATGAGACCTCTGTCTCTCACAGGCCTGATCTTCGATATCTGTGGCCTCTTCCTGAGCTCTGCCCGTAGGCTTACATTTATACCAGAAAGGTTCGTTGAACTAATCCTGGTTCGGCTCCTAAATCTATTGAATTGACTCCTAAATCCTCTATCCTCTACGTCCACTTCTAATCTCCATTTAATTCCTAAGAGCTCTCCTTAGTTCCTCAAATCATGGAACTGCTTAAAGAGTCCTAATTGACTTTAGACTCTTTTGTCATTATTGCCCACTCGTGTTCTCATTTATTCGAGAGCATTTACAAACATCTCACATTATCTAATTAAATCACTTAAAAGACTGAATATTACATTAACTTGAGACTTAGGAAACTAACTTCCCTAAAACACATTACCGCCCTATGTCTACTTAATTACAATGATTTTCTCTTGGGTTGAATGCTCTTGCATCAGACTCCCAAAGTAGAAAATATTCATGATCTACTGATCATGTGTATTCTGGTCTTTGTCTTCCTGGATCCCATACTTTGTTTTGTAATTGTCCAAATGCTTTGTACCTTTGTTGCTACTGTATGTATGTTGCCTTCTACTCCATCTTCTTCTTCTTTTCAATCAGGTTCAAAGTCTGATTGATCATGCTTCCTGTTGCTACCATTTTCCTCCATTTGGATTGCTTCATCATCATCTGCCAAATTTCTCCAATCTCTTTTTCCAGTTCATCCTTGGACTATTCCATATTCTGCCACTTACTTCTTCCTCTTTCTCTTTGCTTCAGGTTGCTGCTGCTGTCCACTAATTCTTCAAACTGTTGTTGGTTACTTTCACTTACTGCCTCCCTTTCATCCTTGCCCTCGTTCATGATTATTTCTGTCTGCAGTGAATCATGACTTTCCAGCATTCTCTCCAGCAATTGAGCATCTTTGTTCCATGGATTGAATTCTTCCACTGAATCTTCTTCTTTCATCTTTATTTGGTTGCTCATCTGTGCCAAATTTCCTCTAGCATCTGCAACTAAATCTGCACTCACAAAACACTTGTTAAAATAAAAAACATAAGACTTCTGTGCCTTATCTTCCTTTGGCAACAATTCAGTTTGCTGCTCTGTTTCTTTCTCCTCGGTCAACACATCAATATGCTATTTTGAAATCTCAATAGAATTCATGAGACTGTCAACTAGTCTGTCTTCCACATCATTTGCTCTAATGATGTCTTCTTGCTCTTGTCCACCGTAGTGAACTCCTTCCTTTGTAGTGTCAATCCGCTGAACTTTCATATCCATCTCCTTTTTCTTATGATTGTTATTCATGACAATGTTTTTGTTTTCCTTTTTTAGAAATCTCTCTTGAACATCTATTCTCTGTTTTTCCAACTCCCTTCTTTGAAAATCTAATTTCCTATATAACTCAATAACTTCAATTGGAGTAGAATTTGGAAATTTCACACAATTTTCCATACCTTCCTTTGTTATTGATAAATCATCAGATGTCCTTTCCCCTTTGCTAAGTCTTTTGCATAGACTTCTTCTTCCTTAACATCTTTCAGTAGATGTCCTTCTCTTTTTCTAATTGTCTCAACAGCTTCCATGGCTATTTCCACTGTGGCTATCATCATGGTGAATTGATGATCCTTTACTATGTTTTCAGCTAACATAGTCTCTTTTTCTTCAGTACATTTTGCCTTGCTATCCCTCTATAACTCTTCTCCCGGAGTTATCCTTGTCTCACCACCTGCATTAACATTCTCCTGTATTTTGTTTTCATCAATAACATTAATCAAACTCATTTGATTACCTTTCTGAGACAGTATTCCTTCATTCTTCATTAGAATAAGATCCTAATTCTTCATCTCTACGACAACTTCTTTAGAATCATCCATAGACTTTTCCTTATGTATGCAGTCAAATTCTTCTTCTTCTGAGAATTTTTCTTTGTCACCTTTTATTTCCAGATCTTCATCTACTCTGAAGATATCTTCAAAAGGCTGCATTTCTCCTGCAATACCTGTTATCATACACAAACTATCAGTTTTAAAAACATAAGACCCTGTGGTCTCACTTGATGCTTCAGGCATCGTATCTCCTTGCTGTTCCAAGTTCTCTTTTTGACTCAGAAATTCTTTGATGGTCTCCTCTTCAATCTCCTCAAGCCCTTCACTTGGTTGCTTGATATCTTTCCCCAACTGTATATGAGACCTATCTATCTCATCTCCTTCCAGAACATAATTTAGATTCTGCTTGTCTTCTTTCTCCTTTATGACAATATCAGCAAATTTCCTTTCTTTACATGTTTCACCTGCAAACATAAAGAAATTGTTAGATTTAAAACCATGTGACCCTTTGGCCTCACTTGAAGTTCCAGTCTTCAAGTTTTCATCTTCACTTTCTCCGAGAATTTCTCCCTATTTTGGTTCACAAATTGAGTCTTCCATTTCTAACTCAACTTCCTTGAGTTTTTCCCTCAGATACTTTACTTGCTTTTGTTGTAGCCTTCTCTACATCTCATGCCACTCCACTGGCTTCTTCCTCAAGACCCAACCTAGTGTCTGGCTTTCTTCTAGTATCTTCCTTAATGCATCGAGTTGTTCTTTTAACTCTGCAATCTCTTTGTCAATTTCCTCTTGACTCATCCTCTTGCATCTGCTTTGGCATTCTTCTTCTCATATGTTATGTTGTGGCTTCTCTCTGAACCTTTGTTATGACTATCATTAGTCATCTTCTTCTCCTTCCTTCATGAGCTCCTCACTCATCTGCAATAAGCCTCTGCAACAGCTAGTCCTCCTCGTTGCAATCTTACCTCACTAAGCTCTCCTCACTCAATCTTTTGGTAAGCATGGGTCCTCTGTCTGGAACCTCCTCTTGAGCAACACCTTTGCTCCTTCTAGGCTTCTACAATCTCTCACTCTCTCTTGGGAACACTTCAGTTGTCCTCTCTCTGTCCAACCTCTTGTTGGATTCTTTAGGTTCACTGCTACCTTTTCTTCAAAGTTGTTTCCCTACTCTGTCTTTAAGAACACATCTAGTTCTCCTCTCACAGCTTCTCTTGTTGTCCTTTGCTGAGATGCTTCATCTGCAACTACAATCTTCAATTTCAATTTGAAACAAAACACACTATCTTACCTCCGAGATCTATGTATGATCTTATTCTCCCATTCTTCTGTACTTTGAATGGATTGTCCTCTATTTGGTCTCCATGTCCTCTTTCCTTCAGAACTTGTACTAAGCAATCTTGCTATCACTTTTCTTCAAGGAATCCTCTGTTCTTGTCTACTCCAAGCCTCTGTTGGAATTGCTACAATCTCCTAAGAACTTCAAAAGTTCCCCTACAATCCTCTGTTGTAGCCCCTATCATTCATCAATTAACTTATGCACATTAACTTCTTTTGTGTGCACACTCCTTTTCATAGGAAATCTTTCCCCACTCTGATTACAATTCTGCTCTGATACCACTAATGACGCAGGGTTACCCCTGCTTATAACCACAATATGCATGTAAAATACATCCACACATTTGTCCCAGGTATTTAACTCTCAAAGGAGTCAAATCTTCTACCATAAATGGTTAAGGCCCTCTTTTAGTCTCATGTGAAATGATTCATAGACCTAATAGAGTCTAAACATTAACCCACCTTTTCCTTTCTATCGGAAATTAATCACCCCTTTTAAACCCTCATTAACCTTTATTTCAGACTTTTCATACAAATCCTTCATATCAGGACTTTAAAACCCTTTCATAACCTTCGCTACCCTTAAGCCCGCATATATGTAACCTTTCCCTCTTTAACCTTGGTTAATATATATTTATCGCATAAAAGCTTCTATCGGCGCTCTTTTCCTCTAAAAAATATTTACAAAGGAAAAACCCATTTACAAAGGGAAAACCCCGCAAACATACCTTTTGCCTTTGTACGGCCTCTGCACACTTTCCGAGGTTAAATTTATCGCAATCGGGCATCGCTCCTCCATAGGTCTTTAACACATATATGCCTCATCACCCCTCCGACTTTGATATGCGACTATCGGAATCGTTAACACCACTTTTTAGATTAAATGACTCGGGCACGCACTTTATGGAATACAAAGGAAACACATTAAAACTGGTGCAGGGTAAAAACCCGCACATACCCACAATATGCAAGAATCTACATAACACAACTATCCCAGGTATTTGACTCTACAATGGAGTCAAATCTTCATACATAAAATGGTCAAGGCCCTTTATAAGTTCCTTTGTATCAGAACCAATCACCCCGCCAAACCTTTCTATGGGGAATCAAAAACCCTTCAGAACCTTTATATAAACCATAATCCATATATATATAACCATTCCCCTTTCGCACTTGGTTATTATATATGTCTATCGCATAAATGCTTTATCAACACTTTTTTTTATAAAACCCATTAACAAATAAAATGTCACAAACATACCTTCTTTCCACCTTCCGTACGGGCTTCTACACAGTCCCCGAGGTTAAACCTCATCGCAATCGGCCATCGCATCTTTCCTTAGTCATGCATACATATATATACCTCATGTTCCCTGATACGCGATTTCCCTCTAGGATCAGGAAATACACTATCGCACTTAATTCATACCCTTTTTGTTTACAGAGGGAAACTCTGCTCGAACATATATATCAGAGTTCAAATTCATTGAACTCTCGTTTATAAATGTGTCAAGTCCGCTTCCTTTAATCGGTCCACAATGCAACACTACATTAAGGCCCGATCTCCGATTAGACAATGTCTCATCGCCGACTGGCACTTATTGGCGATATCGTTATCGGCATATCACTACGCTTCATTTCATTGTCGCTTTCGTTTATTTTTGCTGAAATGTGATTGTGATTTTGATCGTGACCGTTGATCTGATCCCGATCCAATGGTCCACGATCAATCAACAGTCGCTCACTGATTTAAATGCTCCAAAAGGATTCCACCGATCTGCTGATGCGATACAACTTGGACCGTTGATCTCACAAATTTGACGGCTCCTGAGTGATTAATACTTCACTTCTCTGTTCGTCCCTTTACTTAGTTTTTATGCCATTCAATGGTTTCTATGCGTCTTTTGAGTTCTTCAAAGGTTCTTCCTCCTTTTTTGTTTCGTTGCGACTCTTCCTCTTAGCTTCACTTCACATGCTCCTCTAATTGTTGTAATTTCAAAGCAACTCTTGGTCCTTCAAGTGGATCAATACGATTTCTCCAATCGTTCTTCTTCTCTGCGCATCCTTCAAACTCTGCCTTCTACTTCCACTATTCAGCTTCCTTTGAGCTGAACTCCTTAGTGAATTCTCTGATCCTTCAGCTAGATTCAATGACTCTTCTACGATCCCTCTGGCTCAACTCTGTTCCTTTGCGTCCTTCAGAATTCTGCCTGCAATCATAGTTATAGAACCTACGAATTCACAGTAAATCATTTATGAAATACTCTTCACATACTGACACAGTCACGAAATAACATCTCCATATATTAATATAAACAAAAATTTACATATCAGAGACTCTGAGTCTGTCACAGGCCAGTTCTTCAATGTTGCGGCCTCTCCCTTTTGACTCTGCCTGTAGGCTTACATATATTCTATCTGTCCCTCTCTCCTCCTATTGAACGTGCAGGTCCATCACATATATATTTATATGGAAACATTGGATCAGACCACTGTGAAGGATCTTATCACATCCTTTCCTTAAATCACTCAATTAAAGCCCTAAAGCTTGCTGCAAAATACATATGTAGCAAATTAATAATTCTTCAATAGACTTATCCATTCCATCTTTTTCTCTGTTCTAAAATAGAAAAGTCCCCTTATTCAACTCAATGGTCAACATCTATTCTCCATTTAATGCCTAAAACTCTCTCTCGCTTCTAGAATCATGAACTGTTCTAAGAGTCCTAATTGAATTTAGGCTCTTTTGTTATTATTTCCACTCATGTCCTCATTTATTCGAGGGTACTTACAATTTCCTCTCACATATCTAATTTAAAGGCCTAGATATTACATTAATTTGAGACTTAGGAAAGCTATTTCCTAAAAATACATGACCCCTATGTCTACTTATTTACAATGATTTACTCTTGGGCTAATGCTCCTGCATCAATCCCAAAGTAGAAAATATTCATGATCTCCTGATCATGTGTCTTTTGGTCTTGGTCTTCCTGGATCCCACACTTTGTTCTGTAACAGTCCACATGCTTTGTTCCCTTGTTGCTGCTGTACTTCTGCTGTCTTTTGCTCCATTTCTTCTTCTTGTCAATCAGGTTCAAGTTCTGATTGATCTTGCTTCTTGCTACTACCATTTTCCTCCATTTGAACTGCTTCATCATCAACTCCCACATTTCTTCAATCTTTGTCTCCAGTACATCTTTGAACTGGTCCATTTTCTGCTTTGTATTTTTGCCTCTTTCTTTTTGCTTCAGGTTGTTGTTGTCCACTAGTTCTTCAATCTGCTGCTGGTTTTCTTTACTTACTTCAACTTTTGCCTTGGTTGCTTTGTTAACTTCTATTTTGCTTGCTCCAACTTTTGGTTTGCTTGTTTTGCTTGCTTCAATGCTTGCTGTGATTCCTATGCTGACTGCCTCCCTATTATCCTTAGCCTTTTTCATGATTGAATCATGAATGTTCAACACTTTCTCGAGCAAATTAATTTCCCTATTCCATGGATTGAGTTCTTCCATAGAATTCTCTTCTTTCACCTTTATTTGTTTGTTCAGTTGTGCCAAATCTCCTCCAACATTTGCAACAAAACCTACATTCACAAAACACTTGTTAAAATTAAAAACACATGGCTGTTGTGCCTTGTTTTCTTTTGGCAACAATTCAATTTGCTGCACTGTTTCTTTCTCCTCTATCAGCACATTAGTATGCTGATTTGAACTCTCAAAAGAATTCATGAGACTGCCCATTAGTCTCTCTTCCACACCATCTATCCTAATGATGCCTTCTAGCTCTTGTCCACTGTAGCGAACTCCTTTTTCTGCAATCACATTGTCATACTCTGAATTCTCCAGCAAATATTCCAGCAATGCAATTTCTCTGTGACACTTTGCCAGTATTTCATCATCACTTATGTTTCCTGCATTTACACACAAATTATTTGTTTGGAAATCGTAAGGTTCAACAGTCTCAACTGTTGCTTCACATATTAGCTCTTCAGACTGAACTTCATTTCCTTCTTCCACAAGAACTTGTTCCTGTGTTGTCACATCTTCACACATCCATGCATTGTTAAGTTCCTTTTACTGCAATAAATCATTGTTTCTCTCATTTAAGAGACATTCTTCATCCTCCTTTATTTCAGAGTTTTTATCTTCTAAAAGATACTTCTCCATACTTTTGACAACTTCTAAAGATTTCTCATCCTTTGCAAAAAATTCTTTTGTTAGTGTTCTTCCTCTCTTTGCTAAGTCTTTCCCATATACTTCCTCTTCCTTAACATCTTTCAGTAGATGTTCTTCTTCTTCACTGACTGTCTCAACAACTTTCATGGCTATTTCCACTGTGCCTATCATCATGGTGAATTGATGATCTTTACTATGTTTTCAGCTAACATAGTTTCTTCTTCTTCAGTACATTTGCCTTGTTGTCCCTTTGTAACTCTTCTCCCAGAGTTATCCTTGTCTCACCATCTGCATTAACATTCTCCGGCATTTGGTTTTCATCAATAACATTAATCAAACTCATTTGATTACCTTTCTGAGACAATATTCCTTCATTCTTCATCATAATAAGATCTTGATTCCTCATCTCCATGACAACTTCTATACACTCATCCATAGACCTTTTCTTCTGTATGTAGTCAAATTCCTTCACTTCTGCAAAGTTTTCTCAGTCACCTTTTGCTTCTAGATCTTCATCTCCTCTGAAGGTATCTTCAAATGGCTACTTTTCTCCTGCAATATCTGCCATCATATACAAACTATCAGTTTCAAAAATATAAGACCCTATGGTCTCACTTGTTGGTTCAGCCATCATATCTCCTTGCTATTTTAAATCATTCATATGATTTAGAAATTCTTTGATAGCCTCTTCTTCAATCTCCTCAAGCCCTTCACTTAGTGGCTTGATATCTTTCCCCAACTGTATATGAGACATATCTATCTCGTCTTCTTCCAAAATAGAATTTAGATTTTGCTTGTCTTCTTCCTCCTTAATGACAATATCAACAATTGTCCTTCTTTACATGTTTCACCTACAAACATACACAAATTGTCAGTTTTAAACCAATGTGACCCTTTGGCCTCACTTGAAGTTTCAGTCTTCAAGTCTTCATCTTCACTTTCTCCCAGAAATTCTCCTTGTTCTGGTTCACAAATGGATTCTTCCATTTCTAACTCAACTTCCTTGAGTTTTTCCTTCAGCCACTTTACTTGCATTTATTGTAGCCTTCTCTATATTTCATGCCACTTCACTAATTTTTTCCTCAAGACCCAACCTAGTCTTTGGCTTTCCTTAAGCATTCTCCTTAATGCATTGAGTTGTTCTTTTAATTCAAAAACCTCTTTGTCAATTTCTTCTTGACTCATCCTCTTGCCATTTGCTTTGGCATCCTCTTTCTTATATCCTCTGCTGTGGCTTTTCTCCGAACCTCTGCTATGACTATCAATAGTCATCTTCTTCTCTTCTTTCTTCATGAGCTCCTTTGCAACAAGCCTCTGCAACACCTAGTCCTCCTTGCTGCAATCTTACCTCACTAAGCTCTCCTCACTCAGTCTTTTGGTAAGCATAGGTCCTCTGTCTGGAACCTCTTCTTGAGAAACACCTTTTCTCCTTCTAGGCTTTTGTAATCTCTCACTCTCTTTTGAGAACACTTCAGTTGTCCTCTTTGTCCAATCTCTTGTTGGATTTTTCAAGTTCATTGCCACTTCAGAGTGCTTTCCTTACTCTGCTTTTAAGAACACATATGGTTCTTCTCTCACAGCTTTTCTTGTTGTCACTTGTGCATTAGTATAAAAACATACATTCTCAATTTAAAACAAAACATATTACCTCACATTCAAGATCTCAGCATGATCTTGTTTCACCCATTCTTCTGCACTTGAATGGATTTTCCTCTTTTTTTGTCTCCAAGTCCTCTTTCCTTCAGAACTTGCATTAAGCAATCTTGCTTTCTCTTTCCTTCAAGGAATCCTCTGTACCTACCTACTCCAAGCCTCTACTGGAATTGCTACAATCTCCCACTGTAGTCCTTATCATTCAGCACATTACCTTCTTCTGTGTGCAACCTCCTTTTCATAGGAAATCTTCCCTCACTCTGATTTCAATTCTGCTCTGGTTACAGATTTGCTCTGATTATAAACTTCTGCTCTGATACCACTAATGGTGCAGGGTAAAAATCTGCACATACCCACAGTATGCAAGAATCTGCATAACGCAACTATCCCAGGTATTTGACTCTACAATGGAGTCAAATCTTCATACATAAAATGGTTAAGGCCCTTTATAAGTTCCTTTGTATCGGAACCAATCACCTCACCAAACCATTCTATCGGGAATCAAAAACCCTTCAGAACCATTATACAAACCATAATCCATATATATACAACTATTCCCCTTTCACACTTGGTTAATATATATGTCTATTGCATAAATGCTTTATCAGCGTTTTTTCTTATAAAACCCATTAACAAATAAAATGTCGCAAACATACCTTCTTTCCATCTTCCGTACGGGCTTCTGCATAGTCCCCGAGGTTAAACCTCATCACAATCGGCCATCTCATATTTCCTTAGTCATGCATACATATATATACCTCATGTTCCCCAATACGTGATTTCCCTCTAGGATAGGGAAATACAATATCGCGCTTAATTCATACCCTTTTTGTTTACAAAGGGAAACTCTGCCTGACCATATATACCGGACTTCATATTCATTGAACCCGCGTTTATAAATGTGTTGGGTCCACTTCCTTTAGTCGCTCCACAATGCAACACTACATTAAGGCCCGATATTTGATTAGATGATGTCTCATCGTCGGCTGGCACTTATCGGCGATATCGCTTTCGACATATCGCTACGCTTCATTCCATTGTCGTTGTCGTTTATTTTTGCCGAAATGCAATTGTGATTTCGATCATGACCGTTGATCTGATCCTGATCCAATGGTCCATGACAAATTAGCAGTCACTTGCCGATTTCAATGCCTCTAAAAGGATTCCGCCGATCCACCGATGTGATACAACCTAGACCGTTGATCTCACAGATTTGATGGCTCCTGAGTGATTAATACTTCACTTCTCCGTTCGTCCCTTTACTTAGTTTTTACGCCATTCAATGGTTTCTACGGGTCTTTTGAGTTCTTCAAAGGTTCTTCCTCCTTCGTTGTTTCGTTGCGACTCTTCCTCTTGGCTTCACTTCGCATGCCCCTCTAATTGCTGTCACTTCAAAGCAACTCTTGGTCCTTCCAGTGGATTAATATGATTTCTCCAATTGTTCTTCTTCTCTGCGCATCCTTCAAACTCTACCTTCTACTTCCATTGTTCAGCGTCCTTTAAGTTGAACTCCTTAGCGAATTCTCTGATCCTTCAGTTGGATTCAATGACTCTTCTACGATCCCTCTGGCTCAACTCAGTTCCTTTGCGTCATTTAGAATTTTGCCTGCAATCATAGTTATAGAACCTACGAATTCACAGTAAATCATTTATGAAATACTCTTCACATACTGACATAGTCAGGAAATAACATCTCCATATATTAATATAAACAACAATTTACATATCAGAGACTTTGAGTCTCGCACAGGCCAGTTCTTCAATGTTGTGACCTCTCCCTTTTGACTCTGCCCATAGGCTTACATATATTCTATCTGTCCCTCTCTCCTCCTATTGAATGCACAAGTCCATCACACATATATTTATATGGAAACATTGGATCAAACCATTGTGAAGGATCTTATCACATTCTTTCCTTGAATCAGTCAATTAAAGCCCTAAAGCTTGCTATAGAATACATATGTGGCAGATTAATAATTCTTCGAGAGACTTATCCATTCCATCTTTTTTCTCTGTTTTAAAACAGAAAAGTCCCCTTATTCAGCTCAATGGTCCACGCCTATTCTCCATTTAATGCCTAAAACTCTCTCTTGCTTCTAGAATCATGAACTGTTTAAGAGTCCTAATTGACTTTAGGCTCTTTTGTTATTATTGCCACTCATGTCCTCATTTATTCGAGGGTACTTACAATTTCCTCTCACATATCTAATTAAATCACTTAAAGGCCTAGATATTACATTAATTTGAGACTTACGAAAGTTATTTCCTAAAATTACATGACCCCTATGTCTACTTATTTACAATGATTTTCTCTTGGGCTAATGCTACTGCATCAGAAACTCTGCTCTGAACCATATAAGGTCGGACTTCAAATGTTTATAAGCTATGTTCACAACTATCGTCAGGTCCGCTCCTTCCAAGCCTTTTGTTGCGCGACTCCGATCTCTGCCTTCTCCGATCGTCGATACCCGATTAGCGATCGCTTCGAGCTCTGATCTCTGCTTATCGTTATCGGAGTATCGCTATGTCACAAATCGCACTTCCTCTAGCCAGACTTCCACTTGAACGTGCCGATCCGATATGTCTTACGAACCCGATAAGATTATTGGTTACGTTTGATAAGGTTTCAAGTCCGGCTACCAAATCGCATATCGCTCTTTCCTTTGGCCAAGGTTCATTCATCCCTTTGGATGATTGCGATGCGACATTCTGGATCTGATTTGATCCCAGCCGTTGATCTCCCAGATCTAACGGTTCCTGTGCATCATTTCTTCATTCTATTGGACTTCCTTTTTACTCAGATTTTACGCTAATTCTTCACCGTTTCCTATGTGGTTTCAAGTTTCTTCAATGGTTCCCGTCCTTTGCTATTTCGCTGCGCACTCTTTCTCCTGGATTAACTTCGCATGCTCCTTTGATCATTGTCCTCTTAGATCCTTCAAATGGATTTAATGATCCATTACGATTATCTGTATCATTTTCTCCCTCTGCGTGTTCTACAGAACTCTGCTTGCATCCCCTATTACAGAACCTACAAATTCACATACAATTCAACACTCGAAACATGCATTCCAACTCAGACTTGAGTTGATTGTATTAATAAATATCAACAGTGATTACAGAATGAGATCTCTGCCTCTCATAGGCCTGATCTTCGATATCCGTGGCCTCTTCCTGAGCTCTGCTCGTAGGCTTACATTTATACCAGAAAAGTTCGTTGAACTAATCCTGGTTCGACTCCTAAATCTACTTAATTGACTCCTAAATCCTCTATCCTTTACGTCCACTTCTAATCTCCATTTAATTCCTAAGAGCTCTCCTTAGTTCCTCGAATCATGGAATTGCTTAAAGAGTCCTAATTGACTTTAGACTCTTTTATCATTATTGCCCACTCATGTTCTCATTTATTCGAGAACATTTACAAACATCTCACATTATCTAATTAAATCACTTAAAAGACTAAATATTACATTAACTTGAGACTTAGGAAACTAACTTCCCTAAAACACATTACCCCCCTATGTCTACTTAATTATAATGATTTTCTCTTGGGTTGAATGTTCCTGCATCACCCTCAAACCCATGAAATTTAAACTTAAATTTTACTTAAAAATAAAGATACACAAACCAGTTAATTACACCGAAGGTGTTCCTCTATGAAATTGGCTGGGAAAACACTGTTTGCCTCAGCCAATCCTAAGGCGTTATTTTTGTCTTCTGCTAGCAAATAATGTTTTTCACACATTGCACTGCACTCGCCTGTAAGCACCAAAATCTTTACAGGTTTTCTCGGCGTGATGGGAGTTGTGATGGGTGTTGAAAATGTATTCTTGTGTGCAATCAACATAGCCTCACAAATTGTAAATATTACCACTGCACTCACTATGTGATCCAAAATGGATCCAAAACACCCTCTAAGTCTTCAAAATAAAAAACTATCGCATAAGGATGAACCTTTAATAATGGCAGAAAACACTATTGGGAGTGAAAAACACAAAGAAACAGTGAAAAAACAGAGTTATCAGGGGTTGGAACAACGATGCACAAGAGCCGTCGGATCTGGCTGATCAACAGTCCAGATCTGATCAACATATTGGAATCGGCGGTGGCAAGCGGAGGTCATCGGAGGCGGCCATATGACAGTTGCGATAGCAATTAGCGCAAGTCACCGAGGACCATCGATCAAGCGCGCAGATCGACGACCCAGGTTAACTCGCGATATTGCATCGGCAATATACAAGGAGCGCTTACCAACAGTCCGGGGACTTTGCGATATGCGATTGCGATATAATCGCATCACAATATCGCATCGAAGTAATACAAAGGAGCGGGGCCGATAACACATACGACTGCGATAGCCAGACTCGATAAGGTTATAGATGAAACTTAATATTTTGAGTTCCAGAAAACAACATTTTTCTGAGTATTTCACATTTTCGCCAAATAAATGAAATACAAAGGAAATGTACCCAATGCGATAAAACCAGACCAGATGGAACTTATAGATGCAAATATATAACATTTCAAGTCCGCCATAAAGCCATTTTGCGGGATTTTCAATGTTTTAATGTATTTTTACAAATACAAAGGAAACCATGGCACAGGGGCACTTGTGACTTGCGATAGCGATTACAAGCAGACCTGATAGGAGTATAGAGCAGATTTAAGGATATTTGAAGTTCGATAAACGACAGTTTGGCGAATTTTCCCGTGTTTTTAGTGTATTTCTTTGTGTAAATAGAGAACACTATTTTTCGGGATTTGAAATGCCCAATGGTCCCTTCCGTTGCAGAATAGGTGGCCATCATCCCTGAAGATGTTATGCCATGATTGGTTAACGCTCAAAGGGGATTTGAGCGGACAAAGGCCGAGAGCCAAAGAGCCCAGAAGAGGAAACGAACAAACAACGCCGATTAGCTTAAAATCCACAAAAGAGAGGACAAAGACATGAAGTGCTAAGATAGAGAGAAGATAGAGACAAAGAGTGAGAGAAAGAGTCTGTGTACTCAGAGAAGCTTGAGGGATTCAAGCAAAACTCCTGTTGTTTTGTATCTATTGTGTTGAGACTCAATTTGAGCTCACATTTTGTAAAACTCTGCTCTTGAAGACATAATAGAGAGGTCAACACTGAAGGCTGGACTAGGAGACGTAGCCCAAGAGTTTTTGGTGACCTCCATATTAAACTTGTTGTGTTTATGTGTGTTTGTCTATTATGTTTCTCTAACTGCTCAATTGTCTATATTATTCGCAATCTTATCGATCCGTTGCACTAAGTAATATAGGCAAATCCATGCACATGAGTCTATAATACCTTAAAATTAATCTAATATCTTCATTTTCAGATCAAGTGGTATCAGACCTTTAGGTTTGCTATGGTTAGACAAGCTTGTGCTGGATTGTTGAATGCTAACTAAGTCAAAGCTCAAACTAGGAGAAGGAGAGCTTGTTGAGGCTAATCCAGAGATTGGAAGAGTCTACACTTAGAGGAGAATGGTCGGAGAAGTCCCATTGAAATCAGAATCTCAATTCACGGATAGTTTCATGACCATGAGAGCCATGGTGGAAGAAATGTATCGGGAATTTAAGAAGGATCGAGGTGAAAGCACCTCAACACCTGAACAAGGAAAAGGAGTAGATGAACCTCTTCTAGTTGCCCATTCAGAAGGCAAAGGGAAAGGGGAAGAGCCTCCTACATCAACTCCTCCTTCTAGCCCTGAAAAGAAAAAGAAGAAAACATCTTTGATTAAATTAGATGTAAAATTTGATTTGCCAATCTATGATGGAGAATTAAATGCAGAGAAGCTAGATAATTGGATTAGACAGATTGATGTATATTGCACGATGCAGAACATTGATTTAGAAAGGAGAAAGATTCAGCTGGCTAGCCTTCACCTTGGAGGAACTGCACTAGTGTGGTGGGAAAGCAGGACACAAGCTGATTTGAAGAAGCATGGTAAAATTCTTTCTACCTGGAATGAATTTATTTCTGCCATTAAAAAAGGGTTCTATCCTCTAGCTTATATGCAACAAGCAATGATGAGTTGGCAAACTCTTCACCAATTAAAGGGCCAAAGTGTACAAATCTATACCAAGGAATTTAGAAAAAGAGCTTTAACTCTTGGCATTTCTCTAGACTCACCTAAAACTTTGTTGAAGTATATAGGTGGTCTACATAGCTATTTGAAGCACACCATTCTCATGTTTAACCCCACTAGCCTAGATGATGTATCATCAGGCTACACATCTAGAGGCTAGAGGCAAGAATGTGAACCTAGAGATTGGGGGATCATCAAAGCCCTCTGCAAGCAAAAACAAGGAAAAGAAGAAGCTGAGATGGGAAGAGAGGAAGGAAAACGTTGTACAGAAAGACAAACCTTCATGCACTCATTGCAAGAAGGATGGACACGATGATGAACATTGCTGGTCTTTGCATTCGGAGCTGAAACCCAAGAAGTTCGGTGGTAAAAAGAAGAAGATTGTTGTTGCTATTCAGAAATACTTGGGGTGAGACTCAGGTGATGAAACAACAAACACAACCACAGGTATAAAAGGTAAAAATTCTGAAGCATCTACAAGTAATTCTACACAATCTATTGATAATGAAGATAA
>APFE031110223.1:136837-155012 GCA_000404065.3 Pinus taeda | reverse complement strand
ATATGTGGTATTGTTTTAGGAAGTCCTTACTTGTATGATAGAAAAGCCATATTCTATAGAGCTGAAAATAAGTATCAACTCACCAAAGATGGAATATAATCTATAGTAAGAGCTCATAAACTCAAAAATAATTGCACTTTCATAAACTCAGGGCAGATGAAAATAATTGTAAATTCATGCAAGCAATTTTTACTAATGGTTGTAAAAGAAAAGAACCTTGATAAAACCAATATATTTGAGGGCTGTGATGCTAAACAGAAAGCTAATTTAGAAAAAGTTGTTTCAAAATATGATATCCTATTTCAAGAACCTAAAGGTCTGCCACCCAAAAGAGAAATAGTACATGATATTCATTTGCAGAAAGATGCTCCATTGCCTAACATCGGAATGTACAGGTTATCCACTTTAGAGAATGTAGAGATCAAGAAGTAGGTACAGGAGCTACTTGAGAAAGGGTTCATAAGACCAAGCACATCACCATGTGGATCTCCAATCGTGTTGGTGAGGAAGAAATATGGTTCGTGGAGGATGTGCATTGATTACAAAGCATTGAATAAAATAACGATCAAGAATTGTTATCCTCTTCCTCGCATTGATGATCTATTAGATCAGTTGAAAGAGGCAGTTTACTTTTCCAAGTTGGACTTGCGTAGTGGCTATCATCAGGTCAGAGTAGCAAAACAAGATGCATGGAAGACTACTTTCAAAACAAAGCAGGGGCTATATGAATGACTAGTTATGCCTTTTGGCTTAACTAATGCTCCTGCCACTTTCATGAGAATTATGAATGATGTACTCAGACCTTTTATTGATGATTTTGTAATTGTATATTTAGATGACATTCTTGTTTTCAATAAAACATGGGAAGAACATTTTAAGCATGTAAAGCAGACTCTAGATGTTTTGAAAAGAGAAAATCTCTATGTTAAGTTATCAAAATGTGAATTTCGCAAAACATCTTTAAATTATTTGGGTCATATTGTAGGGGATGGTGAATTGAAGATAGATCCCTCTAAGGTTGAAGTCATTGTGAACTGGCCTAAACCAAAATCTACTACAAAAGTTAGGAGCTTCCTAGGAGTAGCACAATATTGGAGAAAGTTTATTGCTAACTTTTCCTTGATTGTAGCTCCCTTACATGCTTTAACAGGATTGAATAAGGTGTTTCAGTGGGGAGGCAAACAGCAGAAAGCCTTCGACACCTTAAAAGAAAAAATTAGTACAGCACCAGTACTAGCACCACTAGATCTTCAACAACCATTTGAGATTGAAACAAATGTCAGTGACGATGCCATGGGATCAGTGTTGATGCAACACGGTAAACCCATATGCTATCATTCTGAGACATTTAATTTTGCAGTAGTTAATTATCCCACATATGATAAAAAATTGTATGCATTAGTACAGAGTGTGAAAAAGTGGAAACATCACTTAATGGGCAAAGAAACAATCATACATAGAGATCATCAACCTCTTCAATATTTGCACTCACAAACTAAATTGCAGCAATCAAGACATTATATGTGGATGGGTTTTCTACAACAATTTCATCTTGTCATCAGATATAAGAAGGGCATACACAATAAGGTTGCAGATATGTTATCCAGACCAGTCATAAATGCATCTACTATACTTAAGCATAACTCAGTAATGCATGAAAGCTACATTGAACAATAAGCTCAAGATATAGATTTTAAAGACGTATATGCAACTTTAAGTCATGGAAAACAAGTAGAAGAATTGGATTATTATGTTAAGGACCAACTCTTGTATCATTTGGGAAAGTTATGCATTAAAGAGTTAACATAATCCGAGAAGCACATATTTCTCTTATATCAGGTCGTTTTGGTGTAAGTAAAACAGTTGCACAGCTGCAAAGGTTCTGTTATTGGCCAAGAATGCATAAAACAATTTCTAGACATATTAAGGGGTGTACCATGTGTGTTAAAAGCAAGCCCAGTAATAGAAAATTACGCTTGTACACTCCACTACCAGTTCCTTCTCGTCCTTGGGAAAGTGTTTCCATGGACTTTGTTGGGGGATTGCCAAAATCTAGAAAAGGTCATGATTATTTGTATGTTATTGTGGACAGGTTCAATAAAATGTGTATTTTAATACCTTGTAACAAGTAGATTACAGCTGAACAAACAACAAAGTTGTTCTTTCAGCATGTATGGGTTCATTTTGGGTTACCCACTTCCATTGTATCTGATCGAGATTCCCGATTTGTTGGGAAGTTTTGGTCAAGTCTGTGCGAATTGATGGACACCAAACTGAAGAAGAGCACAACCTTTCATCCACAAACAGATGACCAAACAGAGGTGGTCAACAAGAGAGTGATTTAGTTGCTCAGGAGCTATTGCGGCAAGCATCCCAATCTTTGGGATGAACATTTGTGTTATGTGCAACAGGCTTACAGCCGTGCCAAGAACTCTTCTACACAAAGATCTCCTTTTGAGACTTGTTTTGGCTTTACACCAAGGTCTCCCTTGGATTTTGTCTTTGGAAAAGACATAGCAGTTGATGGACACAGTGATGTGGACAAAGCAACCAAGTTCATTAAACAGATCCAAGAAATTCACCAGGCAGTGCAGGAACAACTGGAAAGAAGCTAGGCCAAGTACAAGGCAAGGCATGATAGTCATCAAATTAAGCATAGCTTCCAAGTTGGTGATCAAGTCTGGTTGTACATCAGTAAAGACATAATGCAAGGTGAAGGTAAGAAGCTGAAGCCAATAAGGTATGGGCCTTTCAATATACTTGAGAAAATTGGTGAAAATGCTTTTCGCCTTGATTTGCCAGCTTATATGCATATCTATTCAGTTATTAATGCAAAGAACTTGAGACTATATGAACCTTCATTGATTGAAGATCCTGAAGAGCAAAGTCAGTTGCCTTCTATTGATGATCTGTTGCCTGAATATGTCAATGAGTTGCAGGAAGACACAGTTCTGGATAGGAAGGTGAGAACTACGTGCAGAGGGGATGTTGAGTACCTGAGAATTGGACTCAAAGGTTCAAAACCAAGAAGTGCAAGATGGATAGAGATTAGACAAGTGAGGAAGTTGTATCTTCACTTGATCGATGCTTAAAAACCAAATTTTGGTGGTCCAAAAGCTTTTTTCAGTGGGAAGGCGTGATCCAAAATGGATCCAAAACACCCTCTAAGTCTTCAAAATCAAAAACTTTCACACAAGGATGAACCTTTAATAATGGCGGAAAACATTATCGGGAGTGAAAAACATGAAGAAACAATGAAAAAATAGAGTTATCGGGGGCTGGAACAACGACGCACAGGAGCTGTTGGATTTGGCCGATCAACGATCTAGATCTAATCGGCATATTGCAATCGGCGGTGGCAAGCGGAGGTCATCGAAGGCGGCCATATGACAGTTGCTATATCGATCAATGCAAGTCAACGAGGACCGTCGATTAAGTGTGCAGATCACCGGCCTAGGTTAACTCACAATATCACATCGACAATATACAAGGAGCGCTTACCAACAACCCGGGGACTTTGCGATATAATCGCATCACAATATCGCATCGGAGTAATACAAAGGAGCAGGGCCAATAACACATATGACTGCGATAGCCGGACCCGATAAGATTATAGATGAAACTTAATATTTTGAGTTCTGGAAAACGACATTTTTCTGTGTATTTCGCATTTTCACCAAATAAATGAAATGCAAAGGAAATGTGCTCGATGCGATAAAATCGGACCCGATGGAACTTATAGATGCAAATATACAACATTTCAAGTCCGCCATAAAGCCATTTTGCGAGGTTTTCAGTGTTTTAATATATTTTTACAAATACAAGGAAACCATGGCACAGGGGCACTTGCGACTTGCGATAGCGATTACAGGCGGACCCAATAAGAGTATAGAGTAGATTTAAGGATATTTGAAGTCTGATAAATGGTAGTTTGGCGAATTTTCCCGTGTTTTTAGTGTATTTCTCTGTGTAAATAGAGAACACTATTTTTGGGGATTTCAAAGGCCCGATGGTCCCTTCCGTTGTAGAAAAGGTGGCCTCCTTCCCTGAAGACGTTATGCCACGATTGGTTAACGCTCAGAGGGGATTTGAGCGGACAGAGGCCGGGAGCTAGAGAGCCCAGAAGAGGAAACAAACGGACAACACCAATTGGCTTAAAAGCCATAGAAGACAGAAGACAAAGACAGGCAGTGCTGAGACAGAGAGAAGATAGAGACAGAGAGTGAGAGAAAGAGTTTGTGTGCTCAGAGAGGCTTGAGGGATTCAAGCAAAACTCTTGCTGTTTTGTATCTGTTGTGTTGAGACTCAATTTGAGCTCACATTTTGTAAAACTCTGCTCTTGAAGACATAATAGAGAGGTCACAACTGAAGGTTGGACCAGGAGATGGAGCCCAAGAGTTTTGGGTGAACTCCATATTAAACTTGTTGTGTTTATGTGTGTTTGTCTATTATGTTTCTCTAACTGCTCAATTGTCTATATTATTCGCAATCTTATCAATGCACTAAGTAATACAGGCAAATCCATGCACATGAGTCTGTAATACCTTAAAAGTAATCTAAGATCTTCATTTTTAGATCACTATGCAATTTCCTTTCGAAGCTTATGAGTGGGAATGACAATCTTGTAAAGCCCTTAATAGCTATAAAGCCCTAATTTATCATTCTTACATAAATAAACCTTTACATTTATGAGACAAGCATACATTCTTTGAAATTTGGCAAATCATCAATAAATACTTACTTGTAAATTTTGTTTGGAGTGTTCCTGAAGTTGAACTTTTGTCTGGTGATGTTCTTAGGGGCTGTTGTTCCCGCTTTCATTATCAAAATGACCAAAATCTCCCTGCCGAACTGGGTATAACCTAGGTACTCAGTTTCCCAATGCTTCCCAATTGATGCAATTTGATCCCCCGTGCCCAAAAACTTCAGTACAATCAAGGCTTAGTCCTTATTGTCCGTACTCTTTGTTAAAATTATTCCTCCCCCCACCACCCCCCTTTGCCTTTCTTAAATAGAATTCCTCCCTGCCTCCAAGCAGTGATTTCTCATGTTCAAGGTTCCTCGAGAGAGGGATAAGGGATAAGCTTTAATTTTTAGATTGAGCCAGCCTACGCCACTTGGGTCAATGGTTGACAACAATCCCTTTTTTATTATTATAAAATATCTATATCTTGGTTAAAACTCTTTGTCACTTTATATATAATGGATTCTTTTTAGTTGGTTTAGTTGGTATATTATAAATTCTTCTTATAGTTTATAACTTTATAGTAATATATTTTATAATTCCTTTGTATATTTTATATAATATGTATTTATTCAATTTATTTTTGTTTTAGATATATTATATCCTCTTTTATATAATACATGTCTTTGTATATATATATAGAGACATACACACACACACACACACACACACACACACACACAGATATATGACGGTGGTACGTAATGTGATATATGATGGTGGTACATACATTATGTACATCACTCATTATATTTAGTATTTTGTGAGTTAGGTATTCACTTAGAACTTTCCATAATTAATTCATTTATCTTTCACTGGGTAATTTCATAATAACTTAATATGTATACTAACGCAGTACATTCGATGCATGCATATGTAGCTATCATATGCATGCCTCATATGAAGGCTAATAATAATGTTTTATCCGTAATTCGAGATGGTTATTACAAACCTCTCGCATATTCCATTCTTTCTGAGAATCATAATCAGGGAAGGTGGCTGAGTTGATAACTCCAAAGCATAAACTGCATCAAAACTAAAATATTCATAATGGCTATATAACTTTGATCATTTCCAAATGAAATCATTCGCAAGAGGGCATGCTCATCAAAACATAGCGCAGTAAGAATCTGAGCTCTATTATGAATTCTAATAACAAACGAGTCCTAGAAATTGGTCTCCAATGTTTGTCCAATTCTTCAAAAGAACATTAAGATTAACAAGAAAGAAGACTCATATACAGTTTGTTTTCAACACCCTTGCCACTTGGAAAAGTCAAGCATGCTGGAAAGCAAGGGCATCAACACCACACACTGGATCGGGTCTGAAATAACTTACCGAACAAGAAATAGGCTTATTACTCTTGTTGCATGCATATAATCTTCTGGTATTTCCTTTGTTGGGGAGAGCAATGGCGATTTCATTCTCAGACCTTGACAACACAACTCCCAGTATGGAATTTGTGATCTCAGGTAAAGGCACGTTGGAAAGTAATGCCATCAACACCACACACTGGATCGAGTTTGAAACAACTTACGGGACAAGAAACAGACTCATTACTCTTGTTGCAGACCGATAATCTTCTGGTTTCCTTCATGGGGGAGAGAAATGGCAATTTCATTCTCAAGGCCTGACAACATAGCTCCCAGTAAGGCATTTGTGATCTCAGGTAAAGCACGAACAATATGAAACTTGGAACTCATGGAAACGAGCCATAGTGTGACCTCTTTCTTCGATTGATCTCCTTCGTAGTGCTTTTACACAATGCTCTCACATCAAGTTTCTCACAACAGGTCACTTCATGCAACCACAACAAAACCTTTGATCGATGCACAAATGGTGATGTTCTCAGTGGGACAAGATTCAACAAAGCGTTTAACAGAGCTTCGGTGGGCAAGATGGTATTCCACAGCTCGATACCCAACAATATTTCTCTACAATGCAACGACTTGGATCCAAACTATGGTGACCTTTTTGTATAAATTAGCAGGTCAGAAAGGCCTCACGAATACAGTTTCAACTCTACCCATAATTTAACACTGTCATGGAGCAATCTCAAATGATGTTTCAAAGAGTTCTATTGAAGACAAGATTTACAAACACATGCAAACTACAAAGAAATTGCTCATCGAATTCCCAGTTGACATAGTTTTGTTTATCACCTTTTCACGCTGCATTCACTAATTCCAAGCATAATTGATCCAATCCAACCTTGTCGCCTCAGGTGTTAATGGCAATCCACCATCCTCCTTCAACACAATGAATCTTCACGCTAAGAAAAAACTGAACTTCACTTGGTAATTAACATGCAAAACTGATACAAAACCGATAGGGATTCACCAAGATTTCAAGACCAAAAGCCTAAGAAAGGAGGAGGGCTCAAGAAATATCCAAAATTAATAAAAGAATAAACAACTTGCTTTGGGATGAGATTTACTATAAGCATGCAAAAGAAACATTTAATAGGCACTTTGCAAAAAAATAATCTAATCATTTAATAGGCACTTTGCAAAAAGATAATATAATCATGTAGGAATTTAATATAATCCCTATTTTTTAAAAAAATGTGTAGAAAAATTTAATATTACAACT
Source organism: Pinus taeda (assembly GCA_000404065.3). Lineage (NCBI taxonomy): Eukaryota > Viridiplantae > Streptophyta > Pinopsida > Pinales > Pinaceae > Pinus > Pinus taeda. The sequence goes on along the minus strand of APFE031110223.1, from coordinate 147,676 downwards.
AATTAATAAATATAAGTTAATTTTTTTTTTATTGTGATAATATAGGATTTTATAAAATGTAAATTATTTCTACAATTTTTTTTTACTTCAAATTATACATTAAACTAAAATGAACAAGTCCAAATTAATCTCAATATTTATTTGATATTTTGTATCATAACTCACAAATATGTAATTTTTTTTTTAAATGATCTTTATAATTCTCGTTTCATATTATTACTCACCAACATTAACTTCAAGTTTCAATTTAGGAATTTCCATTTCTATAATTCAAAGTATCCCATTTTAAATAGTAATGGTAGCATAAAGGAACTCAAGAGCCACTAATATCATTAGAAAAACCATTAATTATATGATGAAGCATCATATAGACCTGCTAATCCCCATACAAGGTGACCCATTACTTCATAATGTTACTTCAAGTTAACTAGCATATATTTATCATAGCATTGAAATTCTCTCACTCTAAAATTTTTTTCCACAACTTCATAATATTGCTTCAAGTTAACCAGCATATATTTATCATAGTATTGAAATTCTCTCACTCTAAAGAATTTCCACATGCTCTATTTATGGCAAAATGGTTTTCCAAAGCTTCGCTTCCTTCTTTGTATCTTTGCACTTTTCAAACAATTACTAGTTTATACTTCCTCCTCCCTATAGATATTTGAACGAACCATATGATAAAATCTAAACCCTATAAAAACCCAACAAAAAAAAAGAACAAAAGGCAACCGAGTGTAGAAAACGATTTCGCAAGGAAAATCACCGTATAAAATATTTAATTCAAAAGGCCAAACGCACAAGCGCTGCCGCTACGCAATTTTCTGGGGCACAGGTGCTGAGCGGTTCGATCCTGCAAGAGAGGGCGTATAAGGCCCGATTATCATAAAACGGAGAGCCGATCCCTTTGAAAAGAAAATTGACCCACGAATCTGGTGCTGCAGCCGATTATGACCACAGGCAGCAGCTGCAAACAATGCCGAGCAATCTGATCGAGCTACGAACAGGGGCAGCTGAAAGATGGTGCTGCGGCGGCCCAGCGACGCCCAGACCTCAACACGAAAGCCAAGGAAGATGGAGGAAGCGTATGCCCTGCAGCTCTGATACCATGCAAATTCATGCAGCAAACAATAAAAACATTACAGTGCCAAACTCCATACAAATAACAGAACTCAGAAAACCAAGAGAAACTCAAAACCAATAGAATGAACAATGGAATCATGCATCTATTGGATCTACTGTGTTATTTGAAATACAAAGTGAAGCCCTCTATTTATAGGTTGAAGTGAACTTACACTTGTGTATGTACACTGACTGTCTAACCTCTCTTGGTCTGCTTAGGCTTTGAGGGGAAGAAATTAGGGTCCAGGTAAAGGTCTTGGGCATGGGAAGGTGGGTATCCTTGGGGGAATAAATATAGGGCAGGTCAGGTTCTCCTTTGTCGGATTGCCCGCACAAGATATTAGCAGATTGACCGAAATGTTCTGTAGTTGTTGAGTGCGCCCACTTAATCTAAAAGTGCTCTCTCCACTGAGGGAGAGATGCCTTGTTGTCAAGACGGTGGATGGGACGGCAAACAACAGTCCACATGTGCAAGTGATTGATTGTCTCAATAGCTTGAGACATCTATTTTAGCTTTGTAGAACAGATATGGGTTTTACCAAATTCGCTTCCGCGATCGCATTTTCCGGCGCAAGAAACAATAGGAAAACCCATATCGTCACATCCTTTCAATCCAAAGGCTTTAATGGAGTTTTCAGAACCATTACGAGTTCTCAGCCTCAGCCTGATGGCGACCGAAACCCCACTGAGAGCCTGGGGGCTCGAATGAGTTTTGTCGTGCAAGAGCTCGAGAGCGTTCAGAAGCAGAAAACAGAGAAGGGTGTCGCCCTCCAGAAGCTCAGGGCATGGAGGGACAGAAATTCGGTTGTTTCTGCAACTTGTAATTTTCAGGAATGCTCCGTGGTTTCGAAGGTTGAAAAAACAGAAGAGAAACAAGGAGAAGCAGAAGTAGCAGGTCAACGGTTTGTACCCCGGGAAATCATTTTGCCTTCTTCTGTCTCTGAAGGAGCTGAAATTGCTCATCCGTGGCCCGAGTGGATTGAACTCATGGAACGCTTGGCGGAGCACAATTACTTTGACTTGAGAAGATCGAACGAGGACGATGTGATTGAGAAGCTGTCAGGCGGGGAATGCGGTTACAAGGATGAAGGGGTTGATATTTTCAAGGATTTGAGCACTGTTCGGAAGGCCTGCATCAATTTCGCCAAGGATCGCTTCGATATTCTAAGGTATCTTTCTGACCAACCATCCATTTAGTATATGAATTTCTCAAGCAATTATGTACATTATTCATCATCCAAGGATTTCTATAAAAGTATTTACCATAATTGACTCGAGATCTAGGGTCCATCCAATAAGGCCCTTGTTCAGCAGGAAAGATTTTAATTTAGAGTGCTGATTTCATGTCAATTTTCCTTTCCTGTTGTTTGAACTGTTTAGGGCCTAGGCCTTGTAACTCTTACAACAATATCTGCGATACTTCATTATTGAATTGGTTTTTATTTGGGCAGGTCCTTGTCCCGGAAGGACATACAGATCCTCGCTGGCTATGGCTGCCCAAGTTTAGACAGAAAGGTGGTTTGTTCAGCGAAACGTCTTAGAGCATATGTTCAGCTTGATGAAGGGGATGTAAGTAGCTGGATCAAGAATTTTAAATGTTTTGACCGCACCTTGAGAATGCAATTAATATATCATGCTTTAAGAAGGGGATTGTATTATTAGGTTGATACTTGTTTTCCTCATAAGCAAGTTCTTTTTGTTTTTAATTCTGTTTAGTTTTCGTAAGTCAGGAATATATAGGAAAGTAGTACAAATCAGAAGAGCTCTGAGGCACCTCAGAGCCAAGCCTATCATTCTGTAAACAAGCCAAAAATTAAGGGCATTATCAACTTTGACAAGTGCTGAGATTGGAGGAAAATAAAACATTGTTCTGAACCAGAATTGTGTTGGAAAATCGATTAGGGCAGCATTTAATTCATCTTTTTCCATTCATGACAGTTATTTGTGATATTATGTTCTTCTTGTTCTTTATTATGCCTATGTTCTTATCTTCAAATAAATGTCAAAACAATGAAGATCACAGCCATACAAAAATGAACACAAGATATAGGCTCCAAGCTAGGGCAAAACCCCCTCCAAGGGGAAAACCCAGAAATAACTTCTCTTCTTGTAGAATCAACTTCAAAGGGGACTTCCAAGACCAAAACTCTAGACCATGATTGCCACCAAGAACCAAGCCAAGCACCCGAAACATCTTCTTGCAACTTCGGATCTGAAGCATGCCTAGAAACCCTAGACCTTTTGCACGTGTGAGCTGTCTAATCAGGATTTCAGACTTTCAAACATTTTCTAGGGCTTCTTCCTTCTTGACTAGGCTCTGTTACCGCTCAAAGTAGTAGGGGGTCCTAGAGGGGCACTTGCTAGGTCAAGAGCAACAATGAAGCTAAAGCCCACTGTCACCACAACTAAAACTTCTTACTCTTTATGGACTTTCACCGATGGTAGAAGACCCGATATATAGAGAATCACTTATGAATGATAGATCAACTAAGATGGATGTGAAGTGATCTTGGGGACTCTTTCCCTAGGGGAGGCTCAAGAATGGGACTTGCTTGCTTCTTAAGCAAGGTACAAGGCTTTCTAGGAGAAGGGTATGATGATTTAAGGGCTAGGTTTGGGGAGTATGAATTGTAAAGGATCTTCTAAAACCCTAAAATCCTTGTTGAACTTGGTTTCCCAAGTGGTTTTCGAAGAGTTGACTTTTGAAAGGTATAGGACCACACAGGACCAAGTGGGCCCAGGTTAGGTGAAGAGGAAGGAGTTTAGCAACAAATGATAGACATGACCTAAACAAGGAGGAGAATGGGATCAAAGAATTGATTTTAAGTCGAAGGTGCAAAATGAGCCCTATGAGGAACTAGCCTAGGGAAACTTAGGGCAAAACCCAATCTCGAGGCTAGGGCTTGGGATACCTCACAACCCCACCGCAGGAATTTCCTCAAATTTGGAGGAGGCCTAGGAGAGACACTAGCGCAGTTGAGTCCAAGAGATCAAAGTTTTTCTATGGATGGTTTGTCGGGAAAATGATGCCCTAGGAACCCTAATGTGGCTAGACCTAGAATAAAGAAAAAGAGGTGAAGAAAAATATTTCTTTAAGTGATTGCCTTATGGTAGGCAGGTGCCTAATCCTTTTGGGAGATTGGAATCAAGAAGAATACGAAGATAGACTTCGTTTCTAGGTCAAGGAGGCCCTAAGTTCGACTTCGCTTGTCATTAGGGCAAAGAAGAGTGACCTTAAAAGCTTTTATACTTAGTTTTGCAAGGTGAAGTGGCTTATCAAGACAAATTCAACCATATAATTATTCGTAGGAGAATTGGTTCAACATACATGGCCTATACATAGAGATATCGTATATAGAAACATAATTCCACAATTTCGCAGTAAATGCATGTAACAACTTGCCCTAGTATAGCGAAAATCTCATTATCAATGTATGTGACAAAGTAAAAGAAAGAATAAGCAACATTAAATTTGTACTTACAAGATCAAGCATGCTGCGGATGGCATCATTGAGAAGTTCAAGGCGAGGTTTGTGGCGAGGTTTGTGTTTAGAGGGTTCTCACAAATAGAGGGAGTTGACTATGATGAGACCTTTGCTCTTGTAGCTTGGTACACTTCTATCCGGTCCCTTATTTTTATTGCAGCAGAAATTTGTTGGCAGATCCATCAGATGTGTTGTTACTCACTGCTAAATGTGTTTTCAGCTATGAAAAGAGTAAGAAAGAGCAGTGAAGTTTGAAGCCACCTTCCAAGCCACAAAGGCTCTCTAAGCTTAATCGGGCACTCGCCATTGCATAGTGCTCCAAACAAGCTTTCCAACGGTAGGTGGAAGTCCAAAAATGGACTTCTGGATCAGAAGTTAGAGAAAATTTAAATTGCCCTTTGAAAGCTAGAAAACAAAGAGAAAAGACCAAGGGAGGCTCATCGCAATCGGAGGTCAGAGTTTCCAGTAGCAGCAAAGGAGGGCAGTGAGATCAACGATCGCCGATATCGAAAATTGCATATAGGAGGTCCCATTAGTCAAGAAATATTGGCGGGGTAAATCAACGATCGCACTCCTGAAGCACATCGCAAATCACAATCGGCGGTCGAAGGCCCATTGTGCATAGTATCTCAGTGTTTCACGAAGCAGAACTTGAATTTCACATACCGACAATCGTTAGGGTCAAAGGGTGCAAACAAATACAAATGTCATCAAACCGCTGAAGGCCGATAACCTTGAGATCGCCGAGATTCAGGCCTCTAGTGTTAAAGCATCGGGGAGACCAAAGGCCGATTTACAAAGGAAAATAATGCAAAAACAGGAGGCAGGCGAGCCTTTTCTCTCTCCTCCGACAGGCCACATCGCAGAATATTATTGGTATCGATAAACTGACGTGGCAGCTGATGTCATCATGACTTCGTAGTACGGAGGACACGTGACACTCAGATTTGGCATTTTTTAGGGTCCTAAGGGGTCATTTTCGAGTGACATGTGTCATTACTCAAAAGGTGACATGTGGCAGTGATGACGTCACCCATCGCAAATTGATGATTGGCGATCGCACAAGGCAAGGTCCCTTCTGGCTTGCAATTGCGATATGTGAAGACCCTCCCAGATGCGACATTTTATGTGTTATACCTTATGAGGATTTCACGTTCGGACAATCACCCAACGCTATGAAAGGAGGTAAAGTCTCTCTCTCTCTCCCGTATTGCGATTGCGATACTCTGGGTGGGCCCAATCCTGCACATCGACGATCGCAAGGGTCACGAGGAGATACCAAAGGCAAGCACCAGAAATTGCCGAAGTGTGGGATTCTACGTATAAAAGGAAAAAGGCACCCGGACAGGAGTCCAAAGGCCCTAGCGCCTGAGGACTAAGCATCTGGTCATAGCCCTCAGTTGTATGAGAAAAAATGTAGGCAAGGGCTAAACCAAAGGGGGGCCAAGGAACACTAGAACCTGCCGTTCTGCAGCGCCTTTAAGAGTTAAAGTCCTGTTGTTGTATAAGCCCCGATAGTATGGTACAAGGCTTTGAAGGCAGATGGGTCGTAGCTGAAGTAGAGAATGAATTCGGTGCAACAACAAATCAGTATGGGGGGACTCAGGAAGACTTAATGGAGGCATGGTGCTCCACTCCGTCACACAACAAAGGGACTATCGAGATATGCTCCATTCCTACTTCGCAACAGGCATTTACAGTTGACCCATTCCCAACTTCGGAGAACGAGCTACTCAGGGAGTTAAGGCGAAAGCGACATGGGACCAACTGAGCAGCTAGAGGGATGCACGATAACAAAGACGTGGCCTGACCAGGGGCCTTCACAAGAAGCCCAGGACGATAACTTCCTCCATCATCTTTCCATTTTCCTCTTTCTTTTCATTATTTTGTAATTTTTATGTATTTCCAAGAAGGGATCAAATCTTGATTGTAATCATTTTGGGAAGCAAAGCTTTGCACGCCAAGACAGCTAGTCTAGCAGACAGATGGATACTTCGGCGAAGATATTTTGTAACTGTAACCCAATCTCCCCCTCTTTTTATAAATAGGGGGAAGAAATTCTGCACCCGTAGTGGTCAAATTCTGAGATGCCATTCTTGGTTCTAAGTTGCTTGTTCATGAGGGACTTGAGCAATGTATTGATGAATGTGATGGACTGCTTTTTGGACCCATTTTGAAGATTAATGAAACTATTTGGTGATTCCAAGCAGATCAATGCGCAATATGTTTTCCCCTTGGTAAATCTCATTTCATATATGTTTTTCCTCCTCTGAAATAGTGTAATGAGATTGTCAGCTTCTTCCTGATTCATGGATTTATCCAGGCTGCTAAATAGAGAACAATACTTGTGTATATTACAGATTTACTTGTGCTATTCAATAGCCTATAGTACTTGTAGTAATTTACAGATTTACTTGTGTTATTAGATTAACCCGCAGTACCTGTATGAGCACAGATTTACTGTCACTGTTTGGTGATAGAGGTACCCATGTTATACCTAGTGTGAAACTTCAATAAGCACTCCACTGTTTCTATATTTCCACCTGCTGTCTCTTCCATATTTCTGTTGGAACATCGTTGCTCAGGACTCTGTGTTGTTTACAGCCCTATGTATCGAATTCCACCCTTTGGTCGGAACATTGTTGCTTAAGATTCTGTCCTGTTTACAGCCCTCTGCATCGAATTCACTCCTTCCTTTCCTCCTGTTCACTTTACTACAACTTCAATGTAAAGCTGTCTGTTGTTGTGTGTTGGCCACCAGAACCAAACATTTCTTTTTGAGGTTTGCCCGATTTACCCCCTGAGCGTTTGGATCCATGTATCGGCTTGAGCTTACTTGCATAACAGACTATTGAACCAAGCCCCTTTTATTCTCTTTTTACTTACGTGACAATTGGCGCGCAACAGAAACCCCACTCCTAATCTTCCATGCACTCTATTTAAAATGTCCTATGCACTGGTCTACAATCGACCCAGAGGTAGTCTTTAGGAGGCTTTCTATGTCCCCTGAAGCACTCGTGCTGAAGATGTCGTGAAAAGCCACAACAAGATGGATGTGAAGACCACATTTCTGAACAGAGTTATAGAGGAGGAGGTGTATGTTGAGCAACCACAAGGCTTTGAGGTACTTAGGCGGGAGACCCATGTATGCCGGTTGAGGCAAGCACTCTACGGACTTAAGCAAGCTCCGAGAGCTTGGTATTCGAGGATTGATACTTGCAGCAAATGGGTTTTACGAAGAGTGATGCAGATCCGAACCTATACTACATTGTTGTAGGGGATGATCCACTCATTTTTGTGCTGTATGTTGATGACTTGTTTATTACTGGGGCAGAGAGACTGATTAGTGGTTGCAAGGAGGATCTTGCTATGGAGTTTGAGATGAAGGACATTGGGCTGATGCATTACTTTTTGGGGCTTGAGGTGTGGCAGGAGGAGGGGCATATATTTCTGGGCAGGGGCAGTGTGTTGTGGATGTGTTGAGCAAATTTCACATGGCAGAGTGTAGATTCATGTCTACACCTATGAGCACCAACTGGAAGAAGCTTCATGCTTCAGATTCTAGTTTGGTGGATCTTACATTGTATAGGCAACTTATTGGGTCCTTGAGGTATTTGGTCAACACTAGGCCAGATATATGCTTTGCAGTGAACACACTTAGCCAGTTCATGGTTGAGTCGAGGAGGGTGCATTGGGTAGTTGCAAAGCACATTCTTCGCTACGTGCAGGGGACTGTTGATTATGCTCTGGACTATAGGCGGGAAGATGGAGTGAGGTTGGCAGGTTACGCATATTTAGATTGGGTAGTCTGTGCTTTTGACAGGAAAAGCACTTCAGGGTGTTGCTTCGGATTGGGTTTGGCAGTTGTGTCGTGGTTTAGTCGAAAGCAAAAGTCAGTTGCTTTGAGCTCTTATGAGGCTGAGTATATGGCTGCTTACCAGGCTAGTTGTGAGGCCATTTGGCTTCGCAAGTTGTTGTATGGCCTATTTGATCAGGAGTTGAGACCGACAATTATTCATTGTGATAATCAAAGTTGCATTAAACTCATGGAGAATCCAGTGTTTCATGACAGGTCAAAGCACATTGACATCAAATATGATTTCATTAGGGACTATGTTCAGAAGGGGGCAGTGAAGCTGGAGTATATATTGACAAATGAACAGGTGGCTGATGTTCCCATGAAGACCTTGCCAAGAGGCAAGCATGCCTATTTCAGGGACAAGATGGGTGTGGTGAGAAACACTTTCCTTTGTAAGAGGGAGTGTTGATTTTTAATGTATCTTGGACAAGTGGTTTCCCATGGGTTAGTCTCTACCTAGGGAAAAGTGTCCAAAATAATTATTTTCCTAACTGTGACTTTATAAAATGAAAGTGACTTTATAAGTGGTATAGTCAATGTTAAATTATAAAGTGAAAAGTGACTTCAGACCTGAAGTACAATGTGGGTACTTTATTTAATGGGTGAATTGAAAATAGAAAGTGAGAATTAAATTCACATTTATTCTCATCCCTTGATCTAAGTAAATCTGAGCCATTAGATCTTAGGGTTGCCAAAAAGTCATTTAGGGAAACAAAAGGGGGAAAATAAAAGAGAAACTGCATTCATTCTTCATGAGAAGATTGGAGAAAGGAGGTTGAGAGTTGGAGAAAAGTTCTGAAAGAGAAATTTGTTGCAACAAGCTGAAGGAGTGATTTCTGGGCAAAGCTGGGCACGAAAACCAAGGCATAGAAGACAACCGAAGGTACAGTACGAACAACATTTAACGCTTTGAACTACACACCATTCGAGAGAAGTTTTTTGATTTTTTTGAAAAATTTGGGCAGTCCGTACAACGACACGTAAATCCGTATAGAATCACTACAGTATAGTCCGTATCTGTACAATACATATTTTCAGCTTCAAGTGGGCATGAAAATCGAGGCAAAGTGGGCACGATTTCCAAGGAGTTTTGTGCTGAAGAGATAAGTTGTATTTTGCTGTTTTGTTTTGTCTGCAAATGTATATTTCCTGAACTTGAAAGATAAATAAATTTGAAGAGCTCTCTAATAGGTTTTCCCTGGAGAAGATTGAAGGGGTTTTGCCTGGGGTCTAAGTTGACCAAAAATCTGTGTGTATTTTTATGTGTGTTGCTGGTCTGTTTAAGTCCATATTTATTTTCAGCATGTGTTGACAATCCCATGTGTTTTAATTGGAAAATTTCATTTTCAGAAGTCTATATGTTGAATGTATGCTTATGGGACAGGGCATTTAACTGAGTGGGAGTGATAAGGTGAAATTAAAACTTGGTTGGGATTGTAGGAAACTTTTTAGTCATCAAATAAAAACACGCACTGCCTGTGCCATTGCCAAACCAACAATCAAGAAGCAAGGCCTATATACTCCTTTGTCTGCTCCTAGTTGACCTTGGGAATCCATCTCCATGGATTACATGTTGGATTTTCCTTCTACTAAGCATGGCAACGACTGCGTGTTCGTGGTTGTTGACAGATTCTCTAAGATGGCCATTTTGGCGGCCTATAAGAAGAGTATCATAACAAAAGCCACTGCTAAGCTCTTCTTTGAACGAGTGTGGGTACATTTTGGGATCCCACAGTCCATTATCTCAGATTGGGACAACAGTTTCTTGAGTAATTTTGTTCAAGCCTCTGGTTGATGCTGGATACCAAGCTCACTGTTGTCACTCATTGCTTTATTAGTCATTAGTTGCTTCAAATGCAAAATAGCGGTGAAGTTTGATGGCGATTTTTGAGCCACAAAAGCTCTCAGGGATAAATCAGACTGACCCCATTGCGTAGTGCTCGGAAAGAGCTTTCCAATGGTATATAGAAGTTCAAAAAAGGTGTTGAAATTTGGTACCAGAGAACAGGTGGTTCCCTAAGGCTTTGATCTTTGGCCTAGGGAAAAGTGTCCAAAAGAATTTAATTTTTCTCCTAAAGTGACTTTATAATTTTTTATAAAGTTAAAATCTAATTTAAAAGTGACTTTAAGTGATAAACTTACTAAAGTCTAATTTTAAAGTGACTTTAATAAAGTTAATGTAAAATTAGAAAGGAAAAGTGACTTTGGAAATAAATGACTAAGTGGGTCTTTATTAAAGTGGGGTGAGTTAAAAAATAAAAAGTGAGATTTAAATGAGCATTTAATCTCAGCCCTAGATCTCAATCTATTCAGCCATTGGATTTAGAGGTTACCCAAAAGTCACTTAGGATTAGATTAAAGGAGGAAAAG
>APFE031110223.1:123158-133830 GCA_000404065.3 Pinus taeda | reverse complement strand
GATATTCTTACCAAAGCCTTACCATGGGGCAAGAATGTCTACTTCAGAGACAAGATGGGTGTGGTGAGGAACACCTTCCTTGGTAAGAGTGAGTGTTGAAATTTGGTACTGGAGGACAAGTGGTTCCCTAAGGCTTTGATCTTTGGCCTAGGGAAAAGTGTCCAAAAGAATTTAATTTTTCTCCTAAAGTGACTTTATAATTTTTATAAAGTCAAATCTAATTTAAAAGTGATAAAGTTACTAAAGTTTAATTTTAAAGTGACTTTAATAAAGTCAATGTAAAATTAGAAAGGAAAAGTGATTTTGGAAATAAATGACTAAGTGGGTCTTTTTTAAAGTGGGGTGAATTAAAAAATAAAAGGTGAGATTTAAATGAGCATTTAATCTCAGCCCTAGATCTCAATCTATTTCAGCCATTGGATTTAGAGGTTACCCAAAAGTCACTTAGGATTAGATTAAATGAGGAAAATGAGGCAAAATGTCATCAATTCTTTCATGAGCGGATTGAGAGAAGGAGAGCAAGAGAGCAAGGGAGGTTTCTAGACAGTGAGGAGAAGGAGGTTGCAAGTCCGTATAACGGAGTTTCAGCAGCGGAGTTTCAATAAGGTCGAGTTTCAGCAAGTCTGTACAGCGGAGTTTCAGCAGGGCGGAGTTTCAGCAAGGCTGAGTTTTAGCAAGTTTGTACAGCGGAGTTTCAGCAAGGATGAGTTTCAGCAAGTCTGTACAACGGAGTTTCAGCAGGGCGGAGTTTTAGCAAGGCTGAGTTTCAACAAGCTGTACAGTGGAGTTTCAGCAAGGCGGAGTTTCAGCAAGGCTGAGATAAGTTGTAAAAGTTTGCTTGCTGATTTTTGATGAATATTTCTCTTACTGTAAAAAGCATTTTCCAGAAATAAGAGGGAGCTTTCGAACTTGTTTTCCCCAAGAGTTGTAGGGGGTTTTTCCAGGGTCACCTTGACCAAAAATCACTGTGTTTAAATGTGTTGAATGGCTGTTTATGTGTTGATTTTTATATTTTTGCATTTTCCAACATTCTGTAAAATTTCCAGAATTTGTGTTTTCAGCAATATTTATTTTTCAGTTGTTGAGTGTATGGATATGGGAAAGGACATTTAACTATTTTGGAGAAATAAGGTGAAACTGAAAATCGGGGTGGGAAATGAGAAATTTTTACAAAAGGATTCCTGGATCAGAAGTTAGAGCCTGTTGAAGATTGCCTTTGGAAAGCCCAGAAAACCAAGAAAAAACACTAAAAGATAAAGACAAGATCACATTGGAGGGTCTCGCAGTCTCGTAGGTCCCGCATTCTGCAAGTCGCATATCGGCGATCCCGCATCCCACAAGTCACATATAGGCGACCCCCGATCCCGCAAGTCTCGCACCCCGCATAAAGACAAGATCACATTGGAGGGTCCCGTAGTCTTGTAGGTCCTGCATTCCGCAAGTCGCATATCGGCGATCCCGCATCCCACAAGTCACATATCGGTGACCCCGCGATCCCGCAAGTCCTGCACCCCGCAGTCCCGTAGTCATAGCAGTCCTGCACACTCCAAAACCTTGCGGGGGACCGATCTTGCGATATATTGGTCAATCACTGGGGAGGCCGAAAATCGTTAACAAAGAAAATGCTTGACAAAATAAAGGTTGGGCCACGCCCTTCTCTCTTCTCCACGTGGCGGTACGACGATACGACATATTGGCGATGGGCAATCCCATAATATCGATGATCAGTGGGGGTTCTCATTCCAAGACCGTGTCGAGGGCTGATTCTGCGATACAGTGTAAAAGTTCCGTGAAGGGCCGAAAACCGAATACGAAGGAAACCCATGCAAAAAATAGGGCCAAGTAGGCCATTTTCTCTCTCTTCCTGAGGGCCACGTGGCACAATATGACTGATCCTTAGAGTTGACATGGCAACTGACGTAATTCATGACGTGGCGGTATGATGGACACGTGGCAGTACAGATGCTGACATGGCAGATGACACATGTCACTCAGTTTCAACATTTTTAGGGGTGAAATGGGGCCATTTCCGTGTGACATGTGTTAGCACTCACAGGGTGACACGTGGCAATGATGACATCACCCCGCAGATCGGTGATCACAGCTATTAAGGGGAAAAGCTAAAAGTAAAAGGCTATCAAGCGTCGAGATGCGGGATTCCAAGTAACAAAGGAAAGAGGCCCCCTCCGGATGCGATAAGTTATTACGGCATGATCTATAAACATTTCACGTCCGGGATATCGGTCAATGCGGTGTAAGGGGAAATCAAAGCGCTTTCCGTCTTATAAAGGAAAAGGGCTCCCGAACACCGGTCTGAAGGCCTTAGTGCTTGAAGGTTAAGCACTTGGTTACATGAAAAGAACAACATAAGCGGGGCTATACAAAAGGGGGCTTAAGGGGAGGTTGAAATTCACTTGTTTCACATTATTCTTAAAGGATAAGGTCCTACGACCGTGGTGCTCCGATACTGTTTTGTAGAGATTTAAATGGGCGGATGGGTCGACAGCTATGGTCTTATGAATAACAGGCAGTGCATTCAAATCACAGGATGGGCTGATCCAGAAGAAGCCCACTGTGACATGGGTCTGGGAGTCAGTGCTGAATGAAATAAAGGCTAAAATGACATGTCGGTCTCGACAACAACTTTGACAGTAAATCATGGGGGATGGCGCATTCAAACCAGGTGTGGGCGCATTCATGAGAGAACTATTATGCTACACGCCTCTAGAGTCGACGCCAAAGGCATTTAAGGGAGAATAGACAATAAACAGACCAAGCAGCATGGAAAGCACACTGTGACAGAGACAGGGCCTGATCTGAAGCTTTCACAGCGACAACAAAGGACCCCTTCCTCCACTCTTCCTCTTGTTTCTTTTGACTTTCTGTAGTTTTCTATTTCCAAGAAGGGATTCGATCTCAATTGTAATCTTTAGGTAGCATAGCCTTACACTGGCTGAGACAGCTAGTCTAGCAGACAACTAGTGCTCTGGCTCAGAGATTTTTGTGATTGTAACTCGAGCTACCCCCTTTTCTTATAAATAGTAGGGGGAAGCAATATTATAGAGTGCTTCTGGGATTTCTCACCTGCAGGGTCTAAGTTTTGTGATGCCATTTGGTTCTAATATGTTTATTCATGGGGGCTTCACTGATATCATGCTGAATGTATGGACTGGTTATTGGACCCTCTAAGTATTAATGGAACTTCCCTGTTGATTCCAAGCATGTTTAATGTGCAACATGTTCTTCTTGGTAATCTCATTTCATTTGTGTTTTTCTTCCTTTGAAATAGTATAATGAATGCGGTTGGTTCTTCTTCAATCTATGGGTTTATCGTAGCTGCTTATAGAAGACAATACCTGTGCTTATCACAGACCTACATGTGTTACTCACTAGCATTGTAGTATCTGTAAAATTACAGATTTACTTGTGTATTTGACTAACCTGTAGGACCCAAATCAGCCCAGATCTACGTTAGCTTTGGTAGAGAATGATACCCATGTCGTGTTTGATCTGAGAGCTTCTTTTGCATGCCTCTATTGCTATCATTCCACCGAAAAACCGTGGTTTAGGATTTTGTGTTGTTTACAACCCTATCCATTGAATTATGCTTTCTGCTGGAACATTGCTGCTTAGGATTTTGTTTGTTACAACTTACAACCCTATGCATCTTTTACACTCCTTCCTTTCTTCCTCTCCATCATTACTAAGACTTTAGTTTAAGCTGTCTCATTTTTGTGTGTCGGCCACCAAAGGAAGAAGTCATTTCTCTTTGAGATTACCCCAATATACACCAACATTTGGATCCATGAGTTGGCTTGAATCTACCTCAGTGAAGGCTTATTGAACCAAGTCCATCCTACTACCTTTTACGTGACAATTGGAGTGCTGCAAACTCTTCACATATAACCTTTCGTGCACTCCTCTATTTAAGATGTCCTAGGCACTGGTCTACGCTGTCTCTAGTGAGTTTTCTTTGTTTTTTGCTGCACTTGTGCTACAGGTGCAAGATTTAGCTACAACACTCACTAAGTACATGACCTCCCACCCTCAAACTAAATGCTAAACAGAGGTTGTCCAAAGGATGATCGTGCACATTTTGCGCATGTCCCAACTCGAAGCATCCACACACATGGGATGAAAGCCTTCCCTATGTCTAGCACAGCTACAACAAAGCTCTCCGTAGCTCAACTGGCCACAACCCTTTTCAGGGGGGTTTGGGATTCCAACCACTATGTCCCTTTCATGTGGCCATACCATTTGCATCTGGCAGATTCGACTCATGTTCAGTCCGAAGTTGAGTGGGCTAACAACTTCATTGAGCGTAGTTAGCATATCCACCAACAGGTCCATGGCATATTGGATATAACCAATGCTAAGTACAAGCAACATCGTGATCAACATCGAGTGCCACACAAGTTCCAGGTGGGCGACAAAGATTGGTTACATTTGCAGAAGGAGTGCCTCATTGGGCTCCATTGCAAGCTTCGCATGCTTCTATATGGGTCGTACACCATCACCAAGGGTGTAGGGGACAATGCCTTCGAGCTCAACATTCCATCGTTCATTGTTTTGCACCCAGTATTTAATGTGGAACATATGCGACCATACTTTCCTCCATTGTTAGACACATCTGACATTGCTGAGCAACTGACACCATCAAAGCTCAACCCAAGCTGCATGGAGTAGGCCACAACTGACAGGA
Source organism: Pinus taeda (assembly GCA_000404065.3). Classification (NCBI taxonomy): domain Eukaryota; kingdom Viridiplantae; phylum Streptophyta; class Pinopsida; order Pinales; family Pinaceae; genus Pinus; species Pinus taeda. The sequence goes on along the minus strand of APFE031110223.1, from coordinate 129,128 downwards.
TCATGGACACATAGATCAAGAACATTTGTCAGCAGAGGATCCAACTATATCGAGTTCTCAAAGTAGGCCAACTTGTTCATCGGAGCAGTGGTTCACCAAGGACCAGGTTCAACAAAAAATTCCTCACCTCATGGAGGCTCTGCATGCAATGGGGACCATTGCTTCCTTTGGGGGGAGTACTGATCCAAATGGATATTGGTGGCCACCTGCTTATTCCACCTAGACCTCTAGTCGATTTCATCTGTTTCCTTGATTATAGCAGCATTTACTATTTTTAGGAATTTTTCAGGGCTTGAACTTCCAGAGCTGTTTTGACCCCCTAAACGAAATTTTTTGAGGTTTGCAACAGGCTCATAACTGTAGGCAAGGGCTTGCGACAAATCCTGTAGTACTTGAGGAGATCTTTCCAATGAGGTATCGTACGCGCCAAACAAAGATCATATGACCAAGTTGCGACCTCAGAAGTGGGTTGCTTAACTAACCTAACGGGGCCCACAACTCTTGGAGTTTCATTTCCTGGGGTTAGGGTTTTGGTTGTTTAGGGTTTTCTTTTGTTGTTCAATAATAAAACGACCTTTGAGTCTCATTGTAACACATTAGAGGCTTGTAGCTGCCACATCTCTTCTCAGAGGTAAGCTACCATTGTCCGAGCTAGTTTATTTCCATTCTGTATGTAAACATATTTCAGTTCTTTGAGGTTAATGAAATGAAGTTTTATTTTTGCTGCATCTCTGTGTTTATGTTTATATCTGTATTTTGTTGCGTTCGTGCATAAGTTTGGATTAAGAAGTTCGACCCTTTCCCAACCTCTACTTCTAGCCCAGAACAGAGGTCGCACCCTTCTCACACAAAAGCTCTGTGGCCTGATCACAGAACTCTCACACTTCAGACAACTATGCCCATAATAGCTTCACACAAGTCTCCAAGAGTCAATCTGTGAGAACTTAAGACAAAAACAGAACTAGAAAATTCGTCCTTATCTTCTTCTTGGCTTGGCTTCACTTGAGATTTGCGGCTTTTTCAGGTAGCTCCTTTCTTTTGATCGAATGCACTTGTGATGTCACAAAAATTGCTGCCCAAAAAAAACTTTAGGACAATCTTCTTCTAACAACATTCTCCAAGTGCTAGTCTATATTTTGTTCACTACTCTGATACCATGTAGAAAATCCATGAAATTTTGCAACTGCTAATATGAACAATCTGAAAACTACTTTCTTTTCATATAGACACAAAATTTTTCTACTAAATTTTGCAGCGGAATGGGAACATAAATAAACACACTATCACAATAATCAAGGCACAAAATTTTCTAGGGAACTCAACTGGGAAAACCCTCTGCTTGTTTGAGATTGAAGAAATTTGAGCAATAGATCTCTTACAAATACAACTTGTTTCAATAGAGAATACAATCTGATTCCCTTTGCTTGTACTAAGCTAAAACACTCCTTGCAAGACCCTTGATCTGCTTCCCTCAATCTATGCGCATAGGTTGCTCCTATTTAACTAGGAAATACCTCTTAATTGCTAGCGCAATTTCGAAGGGAAAAATAACCTCTACCAATCTGTGTACAAGCTCCTCTTGCACACTCTTCCTCTCACAAGCTCACACACACACAAACTTGTGCTCTCTATTGCATTGTCTCACCAACTCGTGCTCACAAAAAAGTGAATACAATTGTGCCTTTGTCCTCCATATAAGCAATTCGAATGGCTAAATCTAGCAAATTATATTTTAGGAATTGATTTTGTGATTGATGAGTTAACTGAGTTGAACTAACTCATGCAAATCGTCTTATCTCAATTCTAGAAATTGAGATTCAGTCACTTGTCATTTTCCTAAATTAACTCACACTAAAAGACAATAAACTCGTCTTTCCACTTTTGCACATTAGTTAACTGCTTCATAACTCGAACGCATTCTAAATTATAGGATTTTGTCTTAATTTTTAGGAATTAGCCTTTAACTTACAGGAATTGGTTCCTAACTTATAGGAACTCGAGATGCTAAGGAGAAACTTGTTGTGACCCCTTTGATTAAGGCACAAATCAAGGAACCCTTTCTCGCTATCATTTTCAATAGACACATTATGTTGCTATTGTTGAGAGAGCTATTTTCTCACAGAGCAAGAGACTTCGGGATTGAAGAGCACGGAAAAGGATTATAGCAGGAGAAATTCGAGAGAAATTTTCAGGAAGGCTGAGTCTAAGAGAGAGAGAGACCAAATTACTAAAGAGGAGCGTTGAATTATTGAGGGATTGATTTTTCTCAATTGTGCAACGATTGTATGAAGAGAGAAATAGGGGTTGAGTTAGCTGGTAGAGAAGGCAAATTTTCCAACGTTGAAATCTTTAAGAGGGTCGAGTTCTAGGAGGGCTGGATTCCTTGAGGCCAAATTTCCAGTGGGGTAGTTTTTAGGTTCCAACAGTGGTAATTTTTTATTTTATTTTTTATTTTTTATTTTATTTTATATTTTTTGTTTTGTTGTTTCTATGTCTTTTTTGTGGGTCTAGGTCCTAATTTTACTGAGTAATATAAAGGGAAGGATAATTGTTTTGGGTTTAATTTTTCTACTGTAGTGTGACTTATTTTCCCTATTTTATTTTCGTTGCAAATTTAATTTTTCAAAGTTAAAACTTAAAATACCAATGATTTATTTTCTAGTAGTTTTAAGGTTTTATTGAGTAAATACTTTCTAGATATAGAATATTGTTGAGGTATAAATAAATAATTTCTGGTGTTATATTAGAGGTTTAACATAGTATCAGAGAAATAGAAACTTCAAGGGGTAGATCAAACAACACACGGGTTTATAGCAACAAAATTGTTTTTACCTATAGAATTTTTATTTTGCAACAAGGGTTTTGTACTTGAATTGATTGGGTGAAATTTGAAGACAGGTTGGAGGGGATTGCAAACTTCGGTCTATGGAAGGAGATTATCACCATTTTTTCGATGGAAAATAGCCCATGGGAACTTGTAGACAAAGATATCCAAGTTCCTTTGAATCCTACACAAGCAGCTGAACACAATTTGAATGATGTGAAGGCGAGAGGGATCATATTGGACGTTGTGAAGGATCACTTAATCCCTCATATATTAGGGAAGCATATAACTCACCAAATGTGGTGAGTGATGATGAACTTGTACCAAAGTAACAACCAAAGCAAGATGATGGTGCTGAGAGAGAAACTAAGAAATTATAGCCTCATACTTCACAATAATTCAGTAGGTTTGTGATGAATTGTCAGTTGTTGGGGAAGCTGTGGATGAGGGTGAACTTGTCAATAAAGCCCTAAGTGGTTGTACCAAGCAATGGGTTACCTTTGTAATAGGTATCTTCATTAGACACAAACATCTTGATTGGACTAGGTTGTGGGGTGACTTCATCCAAAATGAAATATAGGAAAGTTTGATACTGGTTGGGCAACGTAGAGGTGGAGGTGGAGACGAGGAACTTGCTCTTGCTGGGAAAACAAAGACAGGCAAGGGTAAAGCCAAGCAAAACCAAAGTGGAGGAGGATCTTCATATGGAGAGAAAAAAGACATGAGCAAAATCAAGTGCTTTGCATGTCACAAGTATGGTCACTATGTTGGACAGTGCCCCAATAAGAAGAAAGGCAAAGGGAAGGCATCAACAACTCCATCCGCGCAAATGGACGTGTTAGTTGAAAAATTCAATGGGTTTGCATTCATGTCATGTCTTTCAGGGATCATGACACATGGTGTATAGTTTGTGTACAATGGTGCTTCTCTTCATATGACAGGATCTAGTGACCTTCTCACCAATATGGCCAAGGAGCATTGTGATTTTCACGTGGAGCTTGGTGACAATGGCAGGTATGTAGTGGAGGGTATAGACAGGATACGGTTCTAACTGTACTTTAGGAGTCCTATGGAGGTGAAGGAAGTATCGCATTACCTGGGTTGGAGAAGAACTTGCTCTTCATTTTGGCTATGGAGGACATAGGACTTGAGGTGAGTTTCACAGGAGGTGAGGTATTTGGCAGGTTGAAAGGAGTTGATCCTAATCGAGGTGAGTGATAGGTAGCAGAGAGAGCAACTTGTTTTGTTGAGAGGACAACCAATGAAGGCCCTTGTACATGACAGTGACAACCAGAGTGAGCTTTGGCATGGGAGGATGGTGCATCTACATTACAGAGGGTTACCACTGTTACAAGAGATGGTCACTATTTTCTCAAAGTTCAGTGTGGAGCGGGATGGTGTGGGCAAAGGATGTGCACGTGGTAGGCTTGCCAAAACAACGTTTCCTAAGAGTGAGATCGGGTCTAAGGGAGTGTTGGATTTGGTGCATTTCGATATTTGTGGTCGTATGTTAGTGGAGTCTATCTCTGGGTGTAGTTATTTTGTGACCTTATTTGTAGTTATCTTTGGGTGTAGTTATTTGTGGTCGTATGTTAGTGGAGTCTATCTTTGGGTATAGTTATTTTGTTCTAGGAGGACATGGATTTACTTCATGAAGGCCAAGGATGAGGTCTTTGGTCAGTTCCAAGAGTTTAAAGCTCTTGTGGAGAACCAAATTGGGAAGAAGATCAAAATCCTGAGATCAGACAATGGGGGGCAGGTATACCTCCAATGAGTTCGAGGGTACTGTAGGGAGGTATGAAGCAATAAATAACTGGCATTGCCCTACAATCCACAATAGAATAGAGTAGCAAAGAGGAAGAACAAAGGCAATGATCCATGATTAGGACTTGCGTATGCTCTTGTGGGTGGAGGCTTGTAACACAACAATGTACCTACATAACAAGATTCCTCATAAGGCATTGGAGGACAAGACTTTTGAGGAGGCATTTACTGGAGTGAGATCGGAGGTAAGCCATCTTCACATCCTCGGTAGCCCAATGTATGCCCATATTGCATCCAAGAAGAGGACTAAGCTGAAGCCTTCATTTGAGAGAGGGATTTTTGTTGGATACAGTGAGATCTCAAAGGCCTATAGGGTCTACATTTTTGGTTAGAGGAAGATAGTAGTTAGCTAGGATGTTGGATTTGAGGAGGGTAGGGCCTTTAGGAGGTTTCATGAGATACGTCCAACAGTGGCAGAGGATCGGGAGTGAGAGGCTTCGAAGGTTGAGCACTAGCCAATCGCATAATCACAACCTTTTGATCAAGAGGAGGAGTGCGATGTTCCTTCTAGCTCTATTAGGAGGAGGTCGAGATGGATAGGGCAAACCTTGAGGGATACAAAGGAGAATGCGAAGGCTCCTAGTAGGACCTTCACAAAGAGTAGACCACTAGCTAGATTTTCAGTTGTGTGGCCTTGAAGAGCAACATCAGTGAGTTAGAGCCATAGACTAGTAGGTAGTAGACTCCATGGTGGAATATTATAGTTCCATCTTGAAGAACAATGTGTGGAAGATAATACTAATGTATGAAGGGAAGTTAGTGGTCACTTCTCGATGGATTTACAAGATCAAGTATGCAACAAATGGTAATATTGAGAAGTACAAAGTGAGGTTCGTGGTGAGAGGGTTCTCCCAAAAGGAGGGAGTGGATTACGAGGAGACATTTGCACCTGTTGCCAAATATGCATCTATTAAGGAAGTTACATCTATTACTTTAGAGATTGTAAAAATTTCTCATTTCCCACCCCGGTTACCAGTTTCACCTTATTTCTCCAAAATAGTTAAATGCCTTTTCCCATATCCATACATTCAACAACTGAAAAAATAAATATTGCTGAAAACACAAATTCTGGAAATTTTACAGAATGCTGGAAAATGTAGAAATAAAAATCAGCAGGTACAAACAACCATTTAACACATTTAAACACAATGATTTTTGGTCAAGATGACCCTGGAAAAACCCCCTACAAGTCTTGGGGAAAACCAGTTTGAGAGCTCTTTCTTATTTTTAAAAATGCTTTTTACAGTGAGAAATATTCAGCAAAAATCAGCAAGCAAACTTTTACAACTTATCTCGTTTTCCGTGCCTCAGCCAATTGGGAA